>AZLU01000306.1:0-39361 GCA_002224055.1 Pezizomycotina sp. ARF18 | reverse complement strand
CGCAATAGGTAGCTGTTTATTGGCGAGCCCTTTGTGGCACAATCGAAAAGAAGATTCGCCTATGCTTTAATATTCGTTCAACAGAGTTCGAGAACCAACGAGCGAAGAGGACCTTTTTTGAGTCGTAATCTTAAAATGACTGGAATAGAGAGGATTTGGGGTCATATAGCTATTTAAATATATACTGGAGGAGGTCATCCTATGGAGCTCTCCGAGCAGAGCAAAACTAAGAGAAAAGGAAATACAAAATATATATATAATATTGTCATTTAGATTCCTAGAAAAAGGAGGAAGCGAGTGATTTTTCTCCTCCCCCCTTTCGTCTCTTTTCTTTTCTTTTTTTTTTTTTCTTCTGTTGGTAAGAAGTATTTCTGCTAGTCGCTTTTGAAGGGTATTGCCGAATTTGTCGTTGGTGCATATAAGCTTCGTCATTTTAGTAATAGTAGTCTATTCCTTTTTTTCTTCTCCTCGACACTTTCCTCTCCATCACCCTCCAGAACATTATAGGAAGCCTTGGGTGTTTCACTAACTTGGCCATGGAGAGATGAATATATCGACGAAGTTTGAATACCTTTAATATTCCGATATTTTTTACCGATCTGAATCGGGTCCGTGCCGGGTCGTGCCGGGAGCGGAGGGGCTTAACTCGCGTGGAAAGTCGAGGAAATGAACATCTACGTTATCTGACGGTACGTTTGTAAGGGAGACTGGAAGGCGCTAGACCAGGTAGTTAATAAAAAGGCTAGACTCAATATCCTACCTACCCTCGTCTGTTCTTACCAGGGTAGAGGATAATTCATTTGGACTTCCTTGGGTCTACACATGGACACAACTTAAGCCCGATAACCATCACCCTCATAAGGTCTTTAAAGCCAATTATTAATAAAAACGAAAAAGAAAGGTAGCAGGTAAGGGGATAGCCTTGGTCTTACTTACTCCCGAGTTTTCCGGGTTCGAGGCTGCGGCATTGCCTTTTCATCGCTTTAGCTCTTCTTTTGTGCTGCTAATTTCAATCGCGAGTAATCGATAACATTTCAACCTGGAACCTTGCCAAGCTCTGAGCATACGGTCACGAGACGCCGAAATAGAGCTCTACGCATCTGTTGGCAATCCATCCCGCAAACCTGCAAAGTCGATATGTGAAAATGATTCCACACGCTGAATACAATCCCTGTTCAGCTATTTTCGTCTCTTGAAGGCTCCAGTCGCATTTTCTTCTTTTATTCTAGAAAGATTTGTACGCACTTTTTTATTTATTTTTCTTCTTTTTTTCAGTATTTTCAATGAGCTCGGGAAGACTTCTTTAGCAAAAACGTATAGGACTATAGTGGTCAATCACGCATTGAGTGGACCCTAATCTCGATTTGCTATCTGGGTACCGGGTCTATGCGCTAGACGTATCCAAGAGCGAACGTTGGTGCGTCCGGGGTGTTTTTCGGTCTAAAAGTTGCAGAGCTAGCTGATGTTCCTGCAGAAAGGAAAAATGTCTATGAAACACTGACAATCTATGTTTCGTCAGGTTTCTTAAGAAATCTGGATATATGATATTATAATTTAGAAGAATAACACGTTTTGTTTTCGTAGTAGTTGTCTTCATTTTGTAATTTATATAATATATTAAAGCATATCGTCGCTTGAGCTGCCGCGGAAGTGCTTTGGTCAGAGCTCAAGAAGAGTCAAACCAGATACAGCAGTCGCTTATTTTGACATGAAAATTTTCTATCGCTGCGCTAAGAGCCTACCCAAAGCGAATGCTTCCTTTCCTTTTCTTCCTCTTCTTTTTTTATTTAATATTTTTTATATGCTTTTACCTTATATAAGTATTATAGTCCATTTCAACTGAGGGGTGAAAAGCTGGAAAAAGCGAGAGCAGGCTAAAGTCTTTGACCCCTTTCAACCGTTTTAGAAAAAAGAGGCGGCCTTTTTTTTTTTTTTTTTTTTTTTTTCTTTTTTTTGATCTCAATTTATTATATAAAAAAAAAAAAAAAAAATCACTTTTGGCTATTCTTTGCAGCCACTGCTCTTTTCCCCTCTCCCTTTTTTCTTCTCCGCGCCCTTCCTCGTGCCGAGTTATCAACAGAGGTAAACTCCGATATACACTCAAATAGGTTTCACGGGTAAGTATTCGTATATTCGTAAAAAATAAGAAGCATGTGTACGATAAGAAAGTAAAATACGTTCATGCCATGGATCTTTTTCTTCTCCCCATCACCCTCTCTGCAATAGCTAATCTCTTTCCCGTAACCTCAGGGTTTCTGATCTGTTCTCAGTTCCTCGGACATGGTTCCACGGATTCTCTTGATGCGGCGCGCTTTTACGTAAAAAGTCTACCCTACCATCGAAAAAGGGTCATGGATCAAGCCTATATTCTCTGCGGGAACAAGGACGGCTCTCGAGGTTCTCTCGTCCTTGGCAAAGATGGCGATCAGAAACGCTGGTCCTCGTTCATCGGTATCGTCACCGCCATCTGTGGAAACGTCCTCATATCGTTCGCTCTAAACGTCCAGAATACGACACACGCGGTTGCCCGGGAAAGGAGCGCCAGCAGCTCCTCTGCGGAAGTCGAAGCTTGACCGCAAGAGAAAGTACGGGGCAAAAACAACGGAGCTGCGGGAAGCAACGAGGTCCCTACGGTCTCGGAAGTTTTCGGGGGTTACACGTGTGATACCGGCAACGTGACCCGAACCGTGGCTTGGAACGGGCCGAAGTAGGCAATGGCATTGTCCCAAGACTACGCGCGACCCTCTTCTCAGGCGTCTCACTATTCCAGGCTCACCTTCAAGGATGCATTCAAGGATGAGAAGGGCACGCCCGAATACCTGAGGTCTCGCTGGTGTGGTGGGGATAGTCCTTATGACCGGTTGGGAATGCGGAACTTTCTAGGTACGGTTTCGCACCTGCGTCCATCGTATCGCCCATCGGCGTTGTCGCGCTGATATCATTGCGTCATCGCACCGCTTATGCTGAAGGAACCGTTCGGGCAAGAGATGCGCTTGGAGTAACGATCGCTATTGCCGGCGTCGTTACGGGTGGTGCTGGAGCTCCAACCCTGAGGAGACAGTTTGGTCCCGGCCAGATCCTTGAAGCCATCTCCCAGACCGCCTTTGAAGTGTATTTTGGCATAACGTGTGGACTTATTATCCTACTGATGTACCTAAGCCGCAAGTACGGTCAGATTGATTTTGATCGACCTTGGCCTTGTCGGTCCTTTGGTGCGTGTTACTACTCCGAGTTATGTTATAGAATGGAATCATGACGCTAATAAATTCATATATAGGTGGTTTACTGCTGTCTACGAAAGCATTTCTTCACTGTCTCCGCAAAACTCTATAAAATATTGCCTATCGATCACGTACCTACTCGTCTCGTACTCATCTCAACGGCCATTCTGCAGATAAGATACCTAAACCGCTCGCTACAGTTTTGACTCGACGCAGGTATTCCGACGCAATTGTACTCTTTACTTTATCTGTTATTGGTTCCGCTATCCTTTACCGAGATTTCGAGCGAGCAGACCAGCAACCAAGTCGGCAATTTATATCGGTTGCTTTTTAAATTTGTTGGCGTCTACTTCATCACGACAAGAGGGTAGAGCGGCCAAGGCACCTTTTGAGCGAAGAAACTACGACCTTTGCTGACGATACGTGGACATCCCCGAAGACGGATCGAACGCCGTGCTCCCTTGAAGGGGACCGTATTCCTTCCATGCAGCCTAGTAGATGATTGTACTGAGCAGTACGATTGGCCTCTTGTCGCGGCAGTCATCTCGAGGAGCAGGCGCACCAGGCGCACCACGCGGCCTAGCAGCATGCAATCTACCCTTCTCGGTTAGCTCAAATGGCTCTCTCCGATCGCTCGACCTCGCAGCATTCCCACCTCCCGCCTCTACCGCCTTTACGAGAATTTACTATGCGCAGGCACGCGCCTCATCAACACCCGCCGTCGTGCCAAACGAATCATCAGCGCTGCTACCATACAGCACTACGGCCAACCGCGAAATTAACTCCGTAGAACAAAACCAACATACTACGTCTACTCCGACGCCAATCGAGTCCCACCGCGATCTATTCTCACTCGGGTCTCTGCGGTCGGGTATCAGCTCCAAGCCATGGTCGCTGACAGCTGCAGCGCGGGGTTGACAGTATCGCTCTCGAATCGTCATCCGCGTCTCGTTGAGGGCGATGATACGACAATGCGTCTTTTACGCAGACCATCAGAAAAAGCTAAACCTTAGGAAAGTTTCGCTCTCATGGGCACGGCTTTTTTCACCGTGACATGGAGCAATCTGATTCGGCTTCCACAATCTGGTCCTGGAAGCTATCGGTGGATAGACAAGTCCGAGTGCGAACGGAGGGGTACGATTGGTTCGGCGGAAGGTGCGGCTACGGCAGCAGAAGGCAACGGCGTCGGCACAGCAACGGCGTCGGCAGCGCAGCAACAGCAAGAAGAAGACGAGGCTAGTGCCATCGGAAGACTTTCTGGGACGAGGCACCGGGTTAAGAGACGGCTTGCGAATTATTTCCAGGCGGTGGAGATTCACTTTCTGGAAACAAAGCTAGCTGGAGACGACGATTCCAGCTTTTCGGAATGCGCTTCATGAGTTTTTGTTTTTTTTTTTTTTTGTTGTAATATGCGAATGCTAGATCGCAATCTAGCTTTGCATTTTCTGTCCTACCTCTTCGATTTATTTCTCTCTAACCTTTCTCCTTCTGTAATATCTTATTTTTCATCCATATAATCACTCTTGCACGACACTGTACGAAAATGTTTAGTATATGAAAATTGCATTTACAAAAATCCCCCTCCCATTATCGAGATTTATTCATCTTTTTTTTTTTCCCTCCAAAAGCTAATGATTCGCCTCCTTGATTTTCTTGCGTCAAGCTTGAGTAGTTCGGTATGCAACGGGCTTCTTATTGATGTCCTTTGAGTGGTTTCTTCTCTTTTGCTTGAGTATTTTTTCGTGCGTGTAAGTTATAGATCGTTCTTGGAGGCATTCTGAGAATACGCTGCATTTCTTTAATTTCTAGAACATGTCGATTAAGTTCCACAGGTCCGTCGTATAGCAATCTTCTCTTATTTTTATTTTTATTTTTATTTTTTTTTATTTTTTTGTGGAATGTCTTTATTTACTAAGCGTGCATGTTCGAATTCTGGTATTCGCAGCTAGTGATGATGATTACAAGGACCCTTTACTTTGTAGCTTATTTACATGGTAAGGGTTAAAGAAAGAAAAACCGAGTAAACAAGAGATCGTAATATTCTTGGTCTCGTAGAATAGATAACTTTCTTTTGTAAATGTTTGTTTCGATACAGGGAAATGGCGCTGTCATAGTATCTTTTCTTGCCGGGGCACAGATTCTCCATAATTGATTTCGAGTCCTCGAAGGTCGTCGATAGAACACTCTACTCGACCAAACCCGCAGCTTAACATCGAACGTAATTTCCTGCTTTCCCAGTGATGCATCAAAAATAGAAAGCTTCGTGTATGCTTATTTATATAAACCTCGATTTCCTGTCCGTTTATCCTGTTCCTACTCTCTCTCCACCGTTCCCCACTAGTGGTGCTCTCCCTGATCTGCATGCCCGTGCGACGACGACCGGTCCGTTAGGAAGGCGTACTCGAAGCACAGTAACCCACAAAGGCGACGCTCGCGATTCCGATCCGGGGGAACAGGCCGCGGAACCGTTGCATCCGTGCGAAAGGGCCCGAGTATCTCGCCCTCACTATTATAAAGAAAAAAAGAGAAAGTTATGTTTGTCAGTCCGCCTCAATCAATCCGCTAGTTTCTCACAGAATATGTGGCTGGTACGGGAAGGAAGGTAGGAAAAGAGTCGCTCTCCTCCACGGATCTGGTAGGTTCCGGCCGTCGCGGAGAAGCTGTCTGGGGTGGAACTGGTCGGGCATTTGTGAACCTGTGTGGTAGACTACCCTCTTGTCGTTGAATTTTCTTTTCCCTTCCTCTTTCTTGAAGGTTGACGCTCTAGTTCGTTTTTGTTGATCGTTGTAGAGGGTTTGGAGATGCAGAGGATGTCGTTACGGCAGCTTGGACTCTGTGAAGGTTCAGGTTCGTGCAGTTTGCGGTTACAGGTGCGGTGGTTGATTACTAAGCAGGATTTAACCTTTTTTTTTTGAGGGGAATTTTTTTTTTTCTGTTTATTTTCTTTAACTATAATTCGAAGTCAAAAAAAAAAAAAAAAATAAGAAACCCAAGTCTCTTTCATTCCTCCACTTCAATCGATACTTTTTCTCTCCTTCCTCTTTGTCTTAACTCATCCTTATTGAAGATCGCTTTTGCTATAAATACTCTCCTTGTCCTTTTGTACGTTTTATATACTTCATACAAGTACAAGTCTTGACAAGGTCCCTTTCTCTCCGTTACTAAAGGTGTACTCGTAACGGTGTATATCATGGTAGCAAGGAGCCGCGATGAAGAGCAGCCAATCCCAGCAAAATACATCTAAAAAGGAAGAGTAGTAAAAAAGAAAAGAAAGAAAAAGGAAAAGAGGTAAGGTCTGTTGTCCTTGCATAAGTGCTATTATCCCTTTTCCCGTCTCTCCCACTTCTCCAACATCAAAAAAAAAAAAAAAAATCTCGGCACTACAAATAAAAAGAGTAAGAAGAAATAAAGGGGAAGAAAGAAGGAACCCCCAACAGCCACCCGCCATCACTTGCGAAGAGGATACGGAAGCCTTGAAGATCCATATAAGACATAAGAAAGCCAATTCCAACCCATTAGCGTCCCCATCGAAAGAATTTGGTATATTTTGGGGAGAGGGCTCCGTATATATACTATAGATTCCCTTCGTGAAATATCGAACTAACCACTCTATCATACCGCACGAAAAAAACGAGAGGACGTTTACAGAACAAATCCGCCATGCCACCTCCATCTAGGGCCAACGACGTTTGGTTACGATGCATACGCCGTCACCTTTCACGACTAGCACCTGGTCCATGGCTCACAGTGGCGCGACGCGCCGCACCACCTTGCACACCACCAGCTTCAATCACAGCACCATGGATACAGCCCAGAGCAGCAGCAATCACACACAGCAACAACAGCAACAACAGCAACATCAACAGCAGCCGCAACCAACATCAGGCGCAATACCGCAGCATCAGAACCACATGCCGCTTCATGCTTTGCAAGGCTCAACAAGCCCAGGCCAGGCCCAGGCCCAGGCCCAAGTTCAGGCGCTACAGAACGCTGCGGCAACAGCAACAGCAACAGCAACAGCAACAACAGATAATAGCCCAGACAGCGTCAGCCAATAATAGTACCCCGGAGATAAGAGACGTCTGGAAGACAAATTTAGAGTCGAGATGCCATACTACGAGATCTCGTTGATAGATACCATACATAGCATGGTTAGTGAAACCTGGCCCAGACCTGATCTGGATGATATTACAATTTGGAAAGGATAAGAGTTCCCCGGTATCGTCGCGCGGCCGATCGGTCAATTCAAAATAAAGCCGACTACCATTACAGACTCTCCGTTGCAACGTAGACCTGCTCAATGATTCAACTAGGTTTGACATTCTACAGATGAGGACGGAAACTGCCCGAACCGTATCGACCTGGCAATTCCACTTCCAGTTTTCTCTCAAGGAGGACATGTACGCGCAGGATAGTATCGAGCTCTTCAGAAATCCGGCATCAGCTTTAATGACCATGAGACCAACGGCATATCTGTGGCAATTTTGGTGAACTTTTGATATCTTCTGGCCTCGTCCTGCTCGACAATGTTAAGTGGCTGTCGTTTCCACTCAGGCTACGACTTGGATATCTCGTGAAACTCATGACTTGCAAACCTCTTCCTAACGAGGAGACGGACTCCGACGGTTAATTGATACATTCTTCCCGCCCTCTACGATATCAAATATATGATGAGGTCGTGCAAAAACCTTAAAGGGGGTTACAGACATTGCGGATGAACTAGGAGTGTCCCGAGTAGGCCCACAACATCAAGCAGGTAGCGACAGCTTGTTTGACAGGGAATGTCTTGTTGACAGGGAATGTCTTTTCGAATGAGAGACAAGTTCTTCACGCAAATTGACGATGAGAAATTCTGTACGGAAGCCTATGCCGATTATGGTTGAAATGATATTTTTGTCACCTTAATCTACCCCCCCACCCCCCCTTCCTCTTCCTCCTCCACGTTTTTTTTTATCCCCCTCGGTTTCTACTTTGCTGACTCTTACACCTCTTCTTCTTTGAATGCAGTGGTCAAGTTTGGGGTCTGAATGGAATCGGAATGTCAAGCATCAACCATAACTTCGTTAATACCGTCGGTGCTGTACACTACGACGCGAATGGCCAGCCGATCACCAACGGCGGCCCGCAACCTCCGTCTACGCCGACAGGCCGCATCCCTCCCTGACTCCGGCGCCAATTACGCCACACAGCAGTCCGCACAGGCTTCGCAGCAGCAGCCGCAGCCGCAGCAACAATCACCCCAGCAGCAACAGCAAATGAACCCATTTGCACAAGGCGGGATGGGCATGGGAAATATCGGTATAGCCGGTATGAACAGCGGCGGAGCGTTCGCTTTCGGGAAAATGGGTGGCATATAGGGGGCTCAAGGATACGTCACGTTCGACGAACTTCTTTCGTTGCTATCCTTATGTGCGCTTCACGCTTCTTCCGGTTTAATTGATTGTTTCTATAATGCATACCTTTTTTTTTTTTACTTTTTCAGCGAATTCATTACTTCCTTGTACATCATTATTTGCTTTCCTCTGTCCATATTCACCCTTCCTCACATTTTCCAGAACGTTTTTTTTTTTTTGCTTTTTTTGGGTTCGACGGTATAGACTTTTTTTTCGAGTTTGCACATTCACGGTCTGGTTATCTTGGGGGGAAAAGAGCGCAAGGTTAAAAAAAGGGGGGAAGCATCTGACGGTATCTTTTTCCATTCTCATTCGTTTATTATATGTTCCTTTTTCTTTCGTCTCTCGTTTCCTATTCTTCTTTTGTTATATCTTCCCATAATACCTCTTTTTTCTCCTTCTCGTGTTCTTCTTTTCGTTATTTTTCCTCCTCCGTGGCATTTCCATATTCCGAACGACAACTCTGCAAACCTTTTAAAAAAAACGCCAATACTGCCTATGGGAGGAGCCTTCTTTTTAATCATGATACTATGAGACTCAGGAATTCTTTATTGATGAACAGGATCTTTTTCTTTTTTTTTTTTTCTTTTTTTTTTTTTCTTCACATCTATTTTATCAAAGGGAGTATATATAATTCATTTGATTTTTCTCTTTTTTCCCTTCTTTCTTTTTCCTAGTTCATTTTCAGGCGCCTTTGTACCATGTTTTTTTTTTTGTAAGTCGTGTGATGGGTTATTGGATCTTTTGTTTTCCGTTTTTTTTATCTCACTCTGAGCAGCCTCTCGTTTTTTCTTTCTATATCTTGATTCTGATTTGATTGCGAATTACTTTTTCTTTTGTTATCTTCGTCATGTAAAATCTTTTTCAAAAAAAAAAAAAACCTCTTAAACACATGTAACATATATATATATGATTCAAAGCAGCCTTTTTTTTCCCTTTCTTTTATTATTTAGTTTGCCTGACGAAATATTCGAGCAATGACTTCTTTTACTCTTTCCTCCATGTTTATATCACTTCACTGGAGAGTTTTGCGTAGGGTTGATTTGGCGAGGGCGTTATAAGTGATGCGAAATAACAGGCCTAGCTTTTCGTGATTTACTGCTGGTGAGGGCCCTCCGAATGGTATAAAACACTCGATCACGCAATATAGACATCTACGTATTGTAATTCGAATTCATTCAACTTGGTTTAAAAAAAAATTAACGAATATCACTTAGTCAAGATTCCCTTATATTTCAATGAATACTTGTTTTTTGGTTCCTAATAGTATGCGCGTTCGCGCTCAATTATGAAAAATATAAAGAAGAGCAAGGAGTTAAGGACTCCCTAAAATGTATAAATTACAGGCTGTATGCTAATAATAAAGCCCTCGAACCTAAAAAAAAAAAAAAAAAAAAAAAAAAAGAGTTAAAAGAGAGTGAAGTGACAAAAGAAACATGAGATGTACAAAAAAGAGTGCTTTGTTATGTATAGAAAGAAAAGAACAAAAAAGAGAATAAACGCCTGCCGTGTGTATGTGCTTCGTTGCCTTTAAAACCAATCTATGTCGTTTCAATTTGTGGGTATTTCGTAATAGAGCAAACAAGAAAAAAGAAAGAAAGCAAACCAAAATAGTCATAAAGGTTTGTGATGATAATATATACGTAAAGAAAGCAAAACAAAGAAAAATGCCGCCAAAACTCCGATCTTGCCGTAGGCACCTCAAAAAAGAATCAATTCAAGTAAACAAAAAAAGAGAAGCAAGTCGATGGCTCTTTAGTAGTACTGCCTAGGCTTGTCGCTAATAGACATCTTCTGCATCCTAGCGCGGAGCTTCTCGTCGTCATGGAAGCTGGAACTGGTGCTGGCGCTGCTATTGCTAGGAGGACGGTATTCGCCGTCGTCGTCCCTCTTGACGGGCTTGCGCTTCGGCGTGGTGTCCTTCTTGACCGGCGTGGAGCTGCTAGCAGACGGCTTCCTCGGCGGGCTGGTCTGGCTAGCCTGAGACGGCTTCCTCGGCGCACCGGTCTGGCTAGACTGGAAGGCTTCCTCGTGGAAATGTTCTCGCTGGCCTGAGACGACTTCCTTGCGGAAACATTTTCAGTGGCTTGGGAATATTTCCTGGCCGAACCGACAAAGTCCATATCGTTTGTCTGCGACGGTCTCCTGGCCCAATCGGTTTGGCTGGTCTGGGACGCAGGGGAGTCACGGGAACACCTTCCATCGCCTGCTGAGCAACCTCCGCCCAGTTAACCCACCTCTTGATAGCCTCGTCGACGTGGGCGAGACCGTCCCTTGTGGCAGGGACCGAGAACCACTCGCGGTGGAGGCGCTCGCACGCCGTGCACCTGTGCGGCTTGTTGAAGTTTGCATCCCTGAGTTCGAGATGGATGAGTCGCTCGACGCGGTGGAGAAGGGAACTTTGATCGGTGCAGCTGCCAGCTCGCCTTGCTCTTCCTCCAGGGAGACAGACCTGTGAGGGTAGTAGCGGATGAGGGAAAGGTTGTAACCGCATTGGTTAGACATTCGTGGAGCCTGCGCTGGACATTATTCTGTGATAAAGAAGATTATTGTTAGTATGGATTTTATAGGAATGAAAAATTATGTTATAAGAATATCACTTACTGCTCGTCCAATCTTAAGTAACAAGCGCTTTTCAGCGTTTCCGGTCTCGTCGGCGAGCATGGCAGCGTTCAAACGAGCCTCGGTCTTGGGACCGCCTTCAACGGTTTACGAGCGGGAGAGTTGGAGACGTTCGAGGAAGAGTTTTCGTTGCTGTTCGGCGGAGCGGCGGCGCCATCCCTCAGCCAAAGACGTATATGTAGCCCTCCTCGTCTTTCTGCGAGACTGCTTCTTGACTTCCTCGGCGAGAAGATTCCTGGTTCTCCTTGATAGAGATACAGGTAGCTCGGGAACCGGACTAGTGAAAAAAAAAAATGTTAGCATATAGTCCGTATCTATTGAAAAAAGAAAAGAAAAAGATAGAAAAAAATTCTTTGGATTTGTTATTACGCTTACACTTGAAGGGACCTTTTTGCGGGTGGCAGAATCGGACGAGTCGTACGACGAGGATCCGTCGCTTTCATCGCTATCGGAGTCGCTCTCATCTTGAGACTTGGAAAGGGCGGGTTTCGCCGTCTTTACGGCCATTCTCGGCAGCGGAGGCCCCTGAGGGATGGTGTCAAACTTGACGTGGTGGCTCGGCCGGCTATTGCTCGATGGCCGCTCAACCTTCCGTGGCGGAACTGCAAAGTCGTCAGAGTCCTGATCATGCTCCGTGTAATAGGTTTGAGGCTTAACGCAGCAGAATATACGTTTGAACAGGGACGGCTTGGTTTCGTGCCGGATCTGCAAGGGCTTTGCAAGGTGGGAAGAGGCGGTAGATTCGTGGTGGACGTGGCTCGGCCGCTTTTCCAGGTTGTAACCTCCGGTGTAACCGCTGCCGTGCCATTGCTGCTGAGACCGTACGCGCCCGCCGAGATCTCGCTCATCGTAAGCGGTCTCCGCTGTTGGCGGCTTTTCCTTTCCGTACGACCTTGACTGAGTCCTTCTTGATCAGGATCGGGCCGTTCTGGGAGAACGTCGAGGGTTCACGAGACCGACGACTTCCTCGTCGTCGTCCGCGCCGTCAGAGTGACCGATGACGACCTCAATCAGGTATCGAGGCTCGTCCTTCCCTGAAGACGCCTTATCTTCTGACTCGGCGTATGCCTCAGTGCGTAAAAGTCGGCGGCCTGCTCCTTGTGTTGCCAGCAGAATACTGCTCGTTGGGTTCGGAGGGGAATCGGATTTCGTTGGTGTTCCCGCCGGCGAGTTGCCCGTGGGCCTCCTGCATGGTTTTCCGACGAAACAGATACTCCTCGGCAGGTCGTCGCCGGGTTTAAGCTGTCAGCTCGCCCAATGGCGGCGGCCTTCGACTCGGGTGTGTTGGGAATGAAAGGCATCCTTTGTACTTGTTGTATAGTAAAACTCGAATTATACTCGACTTGAAAGAGAGCTCCCTTGTTTCAATTCCTAAGTTCACTCCAAGGGGGAAAGTTGAAGAGAGCTGAAGAGTACAAGAGAAGGGGGAGAGGAGGGGGAGAGGGAAGGGAGAGGGAGGGAGATAGAAAAGGGAATGATATTGTTTTTGCTATCTCTAGAGTGCTTGATTGCCCTGAGGAAACAAAAAAAGAGGGAAGACAAAGAAGGATTCCAGAAGGGACCTTAGGACAAAAGGAGATGGGATATTTAAAAAGAAAACTCAACAATAGAAAGGAAGTGATAAGGAAGATAGGGAACTCAATCTAAATTAACGAGCACCGTCTGACAATTTTCACTTTGACTTAGCCTTTACTTTAGCAAGTTTTTTTTTTTTTTTGAACATCTCATTCTACAGGTAAAGTCGGATTTTGTGTTGACAGCAAGGCAGACGAGAACGGTTTTCCAATAGGATCAAAACGCGTCTGTCCCACATTCAACGGAAGAGAAGTACCAAATGTATATAGGGAAACTAGTATTTTAATGCATGAAATAGAAGAAGAAAAAAATTATTCAGGACAAATCAGCCCTATAATTGCGCAGAAGTAAGTAAGGCACTCTTTTCTTAGGAACTGAACTACTAAATATATAAAAACTACTTAGTATATTATTGATTTTTCATAGAGGGGTTGGTTGGTGGGGTTTTTCTTTTTTTCTCGGGAGTGGGTGTCGTGGCGCCTGGAGTTCCTCAGAAAGCGACACTTCAGAACCACACCAATTCCTAATTAGAAAAATAGAAAAAAAAAAAAAAAGCAATGGAAAAGGGAAAAGTCGCGTGTAAATTCCCTTTCCTCATACCGCTTCTCGACCTAAAATGAGGCCTGCGGCACTGCGCTGTCGCTATGTCACTGTGGCCACGTCGATTAGACTTCCATAAAGGGTTTAGTGGCATGAGCTTAGATCTACGGGGAAGTGGAAGTACCCACGCTTAAGCCACAGAGACACACCCTCGATCTCTGGATTTTGTCTTTTGTGAGATCTGCCAGGGCCCAGGGCTCCCGCAGAGTTTAAAAAAACGGGAAACACGGAAATGGGCTCCCGAAAAACGACAAGCGAAACCCTAGGAAAGAATCTTCTTACAAGCTATAGTATTGCTTATAAATACCATTTTATTTTCTAATATGTATATTTTAGATCATTCCTGTTTATTGGATGAAGAATATTGCGATTTGAATCGGGTAGTTATCTTATCGCTCGCATGCTGTTGTGCAGGCCGGACCGGAAAATGGACTCTGACGCTCTTTTTTTTTTTTTTTTTTGAAATAGAAATTATTGAAGAATAAAAGACGTAGTTTATAATTGGTCTTCCGAGTCTTCGGACGTTTCTAAGCACTTTATATCTCCGGGGTTGGATATTCTATTCGTTGGTGATCTCACAATAACTCTATAGTTACAAACGAATCTTTTATAATTGTTTGAACTTATCGGTATTCGTGGAGAAAACAATTCGAGAAAAAAAATTTTTTTTCTTAAACAAAATCCTATTAATGGTATATCGATATATAAGCGTTATATCCATTCTCATCTCATATGATACTGGTTGAAAAGAGGTAGAAAAAAAATTTTTTTTCCCTTTGATGATATCATGGTGCCGCTCGTCAGATGATGCGTTGTCAAGTGATTTTACGCTGTCAAAATCGCTCAATGTGCAGGAATTCTTCAACATACTCGAAACGACTGAAAAGTATCTTCTTGTAACCCGAACAAAGAAGAATCGCTGAAGCAAAGCGATTAAATTCCTCGCTTCCTCTTCGATCCTCTTTTCATGTCCTGTTTTGAGACGATTTGAGTCTTGACACGTAAACGAAGGAAAGATGCGAGCGGTCAATCATAAAGCAAAGGCGGGCTATTTTTATTGGCGAATGTTAATACGTGGAGAAGAGGAAAATAGAAACGAATGGGATGGAAAAAGAAAATCAAAAATCTAGATCTAGCACGAAGAAAAGAAGAAGAAGAAAGAAAAGGAAATGAGAAGAAAGTCTCCAATGGGAAACTCTACATCATTGAACAATATAGACCGTAAGACTTCGAGGTTAATCAGAATCCTGGCCCTCTAATTTACTTTTCATGCTATGCTTTTCGTACTGCATTTCACTTCTCCCTTTAGTGATTTTAGGCATGGGCTTTGCTTGTCAGGTCGCACTATTAGTATCTGTAGGAAAGAGCAGACAGTATGAAAGCGGACCAGCCTGTGCGAGAGTTAGATACACAGGCATACACACATCCTTATAGTAACTGCCGTTCAAAGATCGGATATTCAGGGACATGAAAGAGGGGTAATAATAAATTTTTTTTTTCGGAGATCCTTGGCCCCTGGCGATGCAGCGCCGATAAATTTTTATAAACGTCACTTTTTTTTATTTCCCTACCGGCGCAATTACTTAGCAAGGCAAGAAGAAGAATACGGCCGTGGGAGGTTCCTATACCCTAGAGATGCTTGCAGACCCTGAACTCTGCGCTATTTTTTCTTCAACATTTAATGCCACTCTTGGTTGCTTTTACTGGGAAAGTATCAAAGAGGAAAGGAAAGAGAAGATACAAACGAGAGATCCCGAAAATAAAATAAAAGCTCTTCAACTAGTATTCTTTCATGTGGGAAGTCGTACTGCAAATATCTTGCTAAGTGGCTAATCACCGGCCGTGACCATTTCCCTTAAGTCCTATAGAAAAAATACACGAGCCTGACCTATTGGCATACATAAGCTAAGCTGATTGGGTGGCGCTTCGAAGCATCTCCAGGCGGTAAATTCATCGGCATTCGTATAGGATTTCGCTGAGCCTGCTTGCCTAGCAAGCCTAGCAATTATTACATGCCGGTTTATCCAGAAAAGAAGAAGAAGCAATAATGACGAGAACAAGAAAACAAATGTGATCGAAAATGTAAAAAAGATACGAATTCGATTCAGATGAATTCAGAAGATTCAGTAGAAAAATGATATCCCCTCGGAGGACGCCTTTTTGGTCATCCCTTCTTCTTTCTACCATCTCTTTCCCATCTGAAAGGTGGTCATTTCAAGACAGTGGCGCAGCAGCAACAGAAATATTGCGCGTCTTCACAGCTACATTTCTCCTCAAGGGCCACCAAGCATAGCCCGTTTTTTTCTCTATCCCAAATCCAACGTGCCTGAAGTTGTGTATCACTTTGCCACTGTTCCATGGACCGTGGAAGATATGCAATGGAAGAAAGAAAAGGCAAGAGGTAATGGCATTAAGCTTTTTTCCTTGCAGAACCGTGTTGAAGAACTTTTGCTGAAGTTTGGTCCCTCGAAGAAAGTAAGCCTGTCCCGAAAAAGTCTCGAGAGTATATCCAGAGAATATAGAAATTAGAGTGTTATTTATAGTATATTTTTCGAGAGCGAGAAAACGTGAGAAAGAGTGTGGTAGAAATTTCCTCCATTTATAAAAAAAATAAAAAAAATAAAAAAAATTAACTAGAAAAGGGCCCCGTCCTTTTGAATGCCCAGACTCTTATTCTTTTCTTGTCTCCTCTTCTTTTCTCTTTCCTTTCTACCCAACAATACCTCCGATCGTTTTCCTTGCGGATCAAACCTCTTTTTTCCTTTAAATATCCTTCGAAGCCCCCAATAGTTGACCTCTTTTCGAATCTCCCTTCCTTTCGAATCTTTAAATCTTACTACATCACCAGTCTCTATATTTCTTGGCTTTTTAAGCACCCTCGCTCTCGTCCTCCTTCCATTAAACGAAACACCACTTCTCCTCTCTTCCTCTCCTCACCATGGCCTCCGCAAGTTACTACAACCAAGGACCCGGACCTCAATATCCCGAGCAGTCCTACCAGGGACCTCCACCTCCAGGGTAGCAACAGGGCATGTACTACCAACAGCAACCGCTATGGACTACGACAACCAGCGGAGCACGGCGGTGGTGGTGGCGGCGGCGGCTGTCTCGCCGGTTTATGTAAGAGAAAAAAATTCCCCTCTGAACATTATTTCGCTATTCCAATGATGACCAGCGATAGCGCCAAAAATTAAATTTTTTGCATCCCTCCGCGAACGTCATGACTAACAATTCCATTTACAGGTGCCGGTCTCTGTTGTGTTGCGCACTCGACGGCTGCTGCGACCTCTTAGAATGTGCTGTCTAAAGGGCATTTCTGGAAAATAGCCCTTCCCCACTTCATTCACGCGCAACAACGAGCTCGATGAAAATAGTCTCTAATTCCTCTTTCCCTTTCACTCTTGTATAAAAAAATCTCATACGAATGGTCCACGGTTCCGCTCTGTCTCTCTTCTATTCGGCATTTTTCTTTTCTGTCCAACGTGTTTCCTGTTTCGCTTTCCCTCTTTTATACAAAATGGTACATCCTTTTCTTTTACGGCTCTTTCACGGTTTTGCGGACCAAATTGGAATTTCCTACTATCTTTTATTTTTATTCACTCACCCCTTTTCAAAGAGGTGTTTTAATTGGCGGACATGCTACTCGTATCAGCAGAATCTCTCTATGACAAGTTTTGTTTTCAGACGTATTAAAATACAACCGACTAAACTATCACCTCTTCCCCGGTAGCTTACTTAATGGATACCTAAATTAATATCAATTTTTTTATTTTTTTTTTTTTTTTACTTTATCCGAATGCCTACTCTGAATCCACTTTAGCTGTGAACTTTTCGCAACTTGGCTGTCTCCTGAATTCTCTCAAAGCTTTGTTGTCGCCTGCTTGTGATAACGTAAGCTGTGCTATTTTCTGACTTCGTATCAATGGCAAACAATTCAGCAGCGAATCCACCTGGCTAACTAAAATTTTGGGTATTCAATTGACGAGAACACTTCACAAATTTCTCTTTAGCCTTGATTATGTATCGGGAATAGATCCGATCATATCTACCATAAGAATACTTTGCGTTTCTAGATCGTCAGGCCATTGGCTATCGTCATTGCCTGTGAAGCTCTCTATATTATTTTCATCAAAGAAAAAATAAAAATTATAAAATAAAATCTGCACTTTTTCCTGGGCATCTCATGGTTCCTGCCGCGGAACCCGTTCGTCAACGTCACACATCGGCTGGCATCTGCTGGTGGGGCCGGCGGACATTTGCAAAAGACTTTTTAACAATCCCCGCCCATGCGTAAAAAAGAGAAGTGTCAAAGATGTGCTCCGAGGAGGCTTTTAGGATTCTGATTCGGACCAGAGCAGATCCCTGGGTATCAAAAAAGTAGGGAGGCTCGATTCCTATTTCGGGTTCCGTGCATATCGAGATGACCTGTACAACCTGGAAGAAGGGCCTAGGGGCAGATGTGTTCGAAGGGTGTTACTACGGTCAGGCTAATAGTTAGTTTGGATATCACGGATTCTGGAAGAGGAAGTATTGGTGATTTGACTATATTGAAAGTCTGAATAATTTTCTGGAAGCTTTTGGTCCAACAGTATTGGCCTTCACTATATGATATATATTATAGAACAGAACTATAACTCAAAAGAAAACGAAATATATGTATTGGCAAGAATATCGACATATTACGGGCTAGTTCTAATAACTCTCAATCATGACTATCTATTTACAAGGAGTAACTGTCCTATATTCTGTTGAATATTCCGTGGAATGAAGCAGAAAGAGCTCCTGGTTTTGGAGAAAGTATCCTGTAAGCTATATTTGTTCAAAGGCAAGTTTTAAATTGTAGGGTCATAGCCCTACTTTTTTTGAGAGAGAGCTGCGGATTATGTCATCATTTCCTTGGCATTCCACACACACAAGATCAAAATACTAAAACCTCCCACACATCTCCCCCACTTTCCCTTTCTCCTCCCACCAACCTCTCATCAACAATCATCGTTATCAACTACCGTAAGTATACTACCACCTCTCTTCCCTCAAGCATAAGCAAATAATAGTATCATTATTATTCTTTCTCTTTTATCGTAAGATACATGAGAATACTCAATTGAAGATCTGTTGGAAAGCAGCTCTGCTTTTGGTGTTTCTCGATCAAGAAATGTCATTTGTGGCACTTTAATGTCAGTGCACTTTCGCTAACATTTTCATGACGTCTTCTTCTACAGCAAACTCTTGACACGATGAGAGCTAATGGAGAAAGAACGCGTTAGACGTCTCAAGCGTAAGAGGAGAAAAACGACGAGCCCGTCGTAAGTTACCGTCATCTCGCTCTCAAATATTACTTGTGCTTCATATGAGCTATCCCGTTTTTGACATCGCCTTGCTTCCTTTCTAGCAAATAAACAACTCGCGACGTAACAACCTTGTCCTCTTACCAATCTACGAATCGTCCAATATGACAATATCAAAAGACAATATAAAAAAAACCGAAATACGATAAATATCACTCCTTTTTCGACATATTTTTGTTCCTTTTCGAACCATGACAACGTTTCACACTTTCCTTTTCTTCGAAGACAACCCAAAGCTATTTACCAAATCGACCAGAAGGAAACCACAAATCGGAAAGGGGAAGAGAAATATAGGAGGAGATGACTTATTCACTACAGATTGGAAGTAGCAGTAGAGGGAAAAAAAGTCAAAAACCACCTCTTCGACTACTACAAAAGCCAGGGTTGTCCCAATAATGATTGGAAGGGGAAAATACTGGTTCTTTCTTATTTCTTCTTTTTCGGGTCATTGTCTATAATTTTTTTACGCACGTCACGAGCCATTAATGGGTTTAAATAATGTTTTTCCTATGTCATAATTTTTCTTTACTGGGTCTATGGGGAATCTTTTTTTTTTTCTTTAATGTCTTACTACTCATGTTTCGATCTCTAACGGGGAGCTGACATACTTGTCACTGCCTATATCATGTTCTCAACGATAATTCAAATTGGAACCTCTGTTATCAAGTAATCTCTTCGTGTCTTCCTAAAGAAATTGTGAAAAGAACGTTATATAGAGCTGTCGTGTGACGAGGTCGTGGAAGTGGAGGCGCTGAGGCGGAAGCAGCAAACAAAAAGCCCAGTTTTATAAGTGATCTCTCGAGCAGAAACCTTTCCAACTCGCTTTATCCACTGAGTAACTATTTGCCAGACTAAAATTCCTCAATATCAATAATTTACATCCCTACAATAAGCAAGCAAATACGGAGCGCTCTTCAAATCTTTTGATGTTTGTTTTTAGTTTTGGCGCGCACTGTTGCCCAAGACACGCTATCTTTTTTCAAATTCTCGGGTGAAAATTTACGACAAAATTTTTCTCTAGATCCACCAACTTGTGGTACACCCATCCATGCATCTACCTTTTTCGACAGGACATAATGACAATATCAGGCGATCGGAAACGGAAGCGAGGCTCTGGGAGCAACGGCGTATCGGGTGTAAAAACTGCTGAGATTAAAGTCGGAGCGCAGCTCCAGCAGCCGCCGGTTCTTGGTAGGTGAAACTTTTTAGCATGTACCGTTTTTGATACGGGTAAAAAACGACCTCGAAAAATCAAGACCTATCTTTGCGCTTGAGCTTTCCAGTCACTTGCCTATATAAGTATTCCCGGTATTTCTATTGCTTTCATCACAGCATCCGTCCATGGAGTTAAGCTCTCCCACGACGTCAACTTTTCCGCGTACCACCGCCAAAAGCCAAAGGCGGGTAACCATGCGCTGAAGGACGAAGTAAGTCCTGCACGGCGAGAACGACCGGATGGAATACGATGCCGCCGAGCTCGACGATTCGAGGGGCCTCAGGTATCGAAACTTCACCCTTCATTACAATTCCTTAGGAAATCCTATTTGCTAAATTTGCTGTTTTTAAACAGTCCCTACCGTCGGCATCTACGACCCTGCAACGAACACGTCGAAGTCTACCCGGCGCCGCTGCTGCACCTTACCGGCGTCAGGTAAAAGCGATCAAAGACAAAAGAAATACCCGACAGGATCGGGAGACGGACTACATGACGTCCCGGCACGCGCTGGGTTCCGCGTTCGGTACCAAAATCGAGGAAGAAGCTGCTGGACCGGGAGCTCAACGCGCGTCACGGCTGCGTCGCTGGGTATACGGCGTCGCGGACGTCACGGAAGTTATCACGTCCGCCGTGCAGGAAGCTGTCGCGTCGATGGGCGAGAGGAAAGAGCGCGAGCAGTCTGCGGCGGAGGTCGGTAACCGCAAGTACGTTCCGAAACCGCGCACGCGGAAGGGACGGCTGCCGAAGGAGATATACAAGCTGGGGGATCTGGTGTCGGATAAGGAGCTGGGCTGTGCGATCTTTACGAGTGGGAGGAAGGGATGAAGCAGGGGAAGAAGGATATTTCGACGTATATCGAATCAATCTATTCGCTTTTTGCCTTTCCTTCTTCCTTCCTTCCTTTCTTTACTAACAAAGAGTATTTTGTTCACAAAACAGAGCTCACGTACATACATCACCCCGCATCCCCCCTTAATCAAGGAAGGCAACAACGACCGGCTGCCGCATACTCCGCTACATCGAACATATAATCTGCTTCTACAAGTTCATGTCCTCGAAGCGCGACTCCGCCTCCGGCGCATAATCATGCCGCGTGCCCTCGGACGATAGACGCATAACGGAAGGTTTAATAGAAACGGTACACCGAAGCCGTAAACAGGCGTCGGATAACCGCACGCTTTCGAAACCGCTGAAGACGAAGCTGTTCTGTTACATGGTGCTGCTGTGCCTGAAGCTCGAGACGAACTCGACGATGGACATTTTGATCTGGTGCAGGATTTGCAGGTTGACAGGAGGGATATGGAGCAGGTGTGCGGAGGTTGGCGCGAAGGTCAAGCCGCTTACGGATGCGCAGATCGTCGCGCTGGGGCTTTTCGAAGGCGGAGGCGTCGGAGCAGGTTCTGCCAGCTGAGTCTGCCGCTGGTGTTGTCCGAAGGAGAAGAGGTTTATGGGAAGCGTTAGAGGATCGTGGTTTTTTTTTTTTTTTTTTTTTTTTTAAATTATATCTATCTTTCTTTTACTATTCACGAGAGCTATACATTTACGTGACGAATGTTTTTAAGGCTAAAGGCCCAAAAGTTATGGAGGCAGCAATTATTTCTATATCCTGTAATATAGATACATACGTATAAACAAAAACTAGAACCTTGAAACAAAAAAGGCTCATTATAATCGATTGTCATCCAAATATCCAACAATTATACATATTTTCCTGAACACGGAATAAAGTGAGAGCCAGCTCAGCCGTAAATATTCAACCAGATAGTATGCTTTAAAGAATTATATGTGAAAAACACCGTTTTGGAGCTTGAAACAACTTCTATGCTATAACACATTTGAACCAATTATGGACTAACGCAAAGGGAAGGAATAAAAAGAAATACCGCATTAAAAACCCACTATTATGACAATCAAGGACGACCGTAGAGTTTAAACAGATAAGTAATGTAACATAACAGCGCTGAAAATTTGATATCTCGAGCTTTTCGGTAGTACATTAAAGGAAAGGGGAAAAAAAGGGTAAAATTCCGCCACCCAGAAACAGCATTCGTATTCACATCAACCGCCCTCTCCTTCTGCCCAATCTCAGCGGTAACCTCCCTCAAGCAAATTCTTAGCTCCGCATCGTTTGCGGCTTATTCTGCTCCGTACCAGGTGGCCTTGCCGGAACACCTCCCACTCCACCGCAGAATCCAGCAGGTCCTTCGCCGTCGACAGGTCCCATCTCCTTCAGGCACAGCGCGGCCCTATACCACGCTTGCTGTCCCGCCTGCCTACACTGCAGACTCAACTCCGCATCACCCAACCCCTCAGGCCACCTCCTCATGGCGACGAAGCACTGGCTCCTGTTGAGTCAGCACGCGAGCTCGTCCCTAACGAGCTGACTAGGCTCCCAGTGGGGACGCTCGAGGGCCATCTTTACGGCGGCGGTATAGCTCTTCGCTTCGGCGTAGTTCTGTTGCGGAAGTTCTGGTTGCCCGTCTCGCGGAGCTTGTTGATCTGCACGGAGCGGTCCGGTCGGACGGGACGGGAGGAGGCGGGATGGCGTGGTTGTATTGCAGGAGCGAGGAGTGTAGGGCGTTGAGCTCGTTGCAGTCGTTCTGGAGCTAGGTAAAGTCGACGGGTTGAAGGTCGGGTGGGGTTCTATCGCTTTTGTCGTTCGTTGATCGTTTGGGGAGGAGGGTGAAGGTTTCCGGGCCGAGGGACGCCATGTTGTTTGAGTAGTATAGGTGAGGAAAGAGGGGTTATAGTGGGAAAATTCGCAGGTATAGGTATCGATTTAGAGTCGACGATAGCTCTGTATCTGACTGTTGCTTGAAAAAAATTCTTGCAATAAAGATTATATATTTCTGGATAGGTCGGCGCTGGTTCTCGCAATGGTCGACAAGTGCTTTTAGTACTGAAAGAGGGGATGACGATGGTATTGAAAGAGGGCCCTTCGTTACTTAAGTAGGTATACGGAAGTGTTATACGAAATGTATTTTGATCTTGTACATACGGTACGAAGAAGTATATTTTCGTTAAGGGTTGCTCGTCAAATCTTTAAATTTGAGGACACATTGTTCGCTTTAGCCTACAAAAAGGAAAAAAAGGAATTCAAGAAAAGGGCTTGGCATTCTTAGAGTATAAAAGGTGTTGAGGCTGAAAAAAACACCAACACCACATCAGTGTCAGCTCCCTATGGATAAACATTCAGGACAATGGCGATGCATATATAAGTTAATCATTTAGAGAAATCTGAAAAAAAAAAAAAAAAATGGATGGGAGGATAAGAAGACTTTGAACATCGTCGGTTAAGCTTCTAGTGTATTCCTGGTCCTGACTTGAAAGAGCTTCTGTTCGGTTTATTGGAGAGTTGAAAGGTTCGGCGGTAAATGTCAGAGAAGTAAGCTTGATGCGGAGCTTCTACAGGGTCATCTCGCGTCAATGCTGGCGCCGACGATGCATCTCCCTTGAGCACGCAGAACCGCCAGTTGAATGAAGCTCTGTCTGATTTCTGATTTGTTTATTGTAGGTTAGCCTGCCAATTTCTAGACTTACCCGGAGAATGACACTATTAATAATATCTATCCTTGTAGCAAAAGGCTATCATGATAATGATGCTTGCGAACTCACGCTTCAGCACGATGCACAGTTGTTCTGCGAGATTCTGATTATCCGAATTTTTTTTTTTCCTATTTGATATATCCCATTGTAGATTATTTGAATGGAAACACCAGATACACTATGGCGCTTTTTTGAACCAAAAGAGATGGAGGATATATAGTATCCTGTCCTAGCGAGAAAAAAGGAGGGAGAGATATGGAGGGAACACGTTAAGATAAGAGAAACACGAGAAAAAATAGAGGAACCTCGAGAAGCCAGGAAAATGATAGAACACCGTTTTAGTAGTCTTTGTTGAACAAAGAGAAGAGAAAAGGAAAGAAAACGTCCAAGTCATGTAAGGAGAAAACGATGAAGAAAGTAACAAAGAAGACAATTAAAAAGCCCCTAATAACATCCGCTGCATTGATTGTCTCTTGCACACAAAGTGAATTAACGGCTGTTGGAAGAAAATTGAGCGTTAGCAAATGATGATAGTCAAAGAAAAATTCAAGCGATGTTGTGGTTATCTTACTCTTCAGCCCACTCGTTCTCGGCGGCGGATCTGGTCCTCTTCCTCGGAGTGAAATCGTTCTGGATGTTGAACGTCTTGCGGATTTCCTCTGGCGACTTGCCCTTGATCATGTTGGCGACAGTCTGCAACCGACGTCGAGAAGAGGTTTGATATCGAGGTAGTTCGCAGCCTAATAAGGAGGAGAAAAAAAAATTGTCAGGAATAAACGTACTGGCGGCAAAAACGGGAAGTGCGGTGATGATATTTTTAAGGGCAACAAAAGAACTCACGAGGATGATCTCGAATAGCATTTCCTGGTCGACCTGCATGAACTTCTGGTCCCACTCCTCAATGTCGGTGGACTTCTTCCTGGATCGCTGTCCTCATCGGCGACCGGGATAGGATCGCCCTTGTGGTGATCGCACCATTCGTGACCTTGCGAAGCACAGCTTCGGTGACCTAGAATAGCAACAAGAATAAGCCAGAAAACGCGAATTAAAAAGGTAGCTTGTTGATTGGTTGCAGATATTGTTGCATGGGGAGCTCCATAGTCTACCCCGCAATCGCGTGCAAGGAGAGGAAGCAGAGCCAAAAGAAAAAAAAAGGAAACTTACATTCGGATGGGGATAGCCTGCTGGTCATCGACTTCACAACATCTTCGAGCATGTTCTTGATCAGGATGGAACGCTCAGCGACCTCCTTGTCTGTACAAAGGTCAAAGACCGGTCAGTAAAACAGGACTTTGAAACGATGGTTCTGCCAACATGCAGCGGAGTGCAAACGCAGTTGTAATCAGGAGAGGATATCTCAAAAGAGACAGCATCGAAGGGGTTCATACCGACGGGGATCTCGACCTGGTCGGAAGAGAGAAGCTTGATTTGAGGCATTATGGTTGTGTTCGTGAAGATGGAGGTTATTCGGTGGGTTTATTAAGCGTTGAAGCAGGAAAGACTATAGCAGACTTTTTTTTTTTTACTGCCCCTAGATATTACAGAAAAGAGATAGAGGGAGAGAGTGTATTATTTTGCAGATGTGATGAAGACGGAGAGAGGATATTGGACGGAAGGGACTTTTGGGGGCTGTTTATATCAAAAAGGGTCCTTTGTTGATTGTTGATGTGAAAGTTTGAAAGTGAAAAGAAATGGTAGAATGGGGGGGAAGTGTGGTTTTAAAATAATAAAAAAAAAAAAAAAAAAGTGAAAGAGCCTGACGGTGTTTTTCTAAGAGTCAGTTGGGATTAGGCGGAAGAAAAAAAAGAAAAGAAATTTTATTTATTATTATTTTTAAAAAAAAAGACTAAGTAGCTGTGCCTCGTTTTCCGTGACTGATATACTTTTAATTCAGCTCTTTGAGTTGCAGTTCAAAAAAGATAGATAGAGGGAGAAAATTAAAGTAAAGGAACCTTCATTAATTATCCGAGTATAATGCTATGAGTAGCACAGCACGGTAAGAGCAGCCGCCGTAGCTTTTTCTTTTCTTTTCCTTCTTCTTACTTCTTCCATGGTTTTCCATGAAAGTATCGCGGATTCACGGATCTCTTTGATCTCTTTTGAGTCTCTTGGTTTCATTCAATATTTTTTGAACGGAGTAAGCATCGCTTTCACTTTCTATATACAAAAATACTCCACGGAACCTACGGTCTGCTGCGGCGTTCGCAACTTGCGCTGGTACGCTCTTTCTTAACCGTTTCAGTTTCGAATTGGCGATGACCTCGTAGGTTTCTTTCATTAATCCTTCACCATACAGTGGCTTTCACACTTCCTTCAATGATCGATTCTATTTGTCCTCATATTAGCCTGCAGAAGACTGAAATTGATATACATGGGAAGAGTTTGCTTGAGTATCATACCGTACTTAGATATCTCTTTTTTTCTTTCAGCAGAATAAAACCCAGCGAGAAAGAGCGAGGATTACTTTACACGAAATACGCAAATACGGCCAAGTTTGATTAATTTTGAGGCTTTGCTACGGAGGCGACATTTTTCTTCTTTTGCAAATTTGTCTAATGGGGGAAATTCCGGCGGCTATGTCTCCGCTAAAGCAAGAAGTGATGCTCGAACTGGAGAACTTGGAGCTCAGCCTTACTAGTACCAGCTGTGAGCTGCCTTACTCGGGACCTTGGGCTCCACCTTCTCGAAATCATAAGTCTACCTAAAAAAAAGAGAGAGAGAGAAGAGGAAGAGAGTAAGAACAAGGACGCTGATTACGCGTGCGCAATATTGAAGGAGAAGAAGAAACAAAGGACATGACGAAGAAAAGAAAGAAACGCGAGCAAAGAACTACGACTCGTCTTATCTCCCTACCTTTCGTGAAAGAGAGAGATCGAGGCTCAAAAAAGTCTTCCCGCGCGTGCTTTTTCTTTTTTTAGCTTCAGGCCACGAAGAAGCGTGACTCCTCCCTCACCTTTTTCTTTTCCTTGAACCGACGACCATTATCCGCAAATCGCATGACAGTTTCAGCTGCGACATGGCACAAAGCGAAGAAGGGGAACGGATATGTACAGTAAAGTAAGTTCCCTTCTCCGTTTAAGGAAGATCATGAAAAAGAAATGAGGGGGGAAGCAACGTACGTGTCTGCTTTCTACTCAACCTGAGTCACAGTATTTCATCTGTACCCCAACCCTACCGAAGAAATTCCTTCCTGGCTCTTCTAGAGCGTCTTTTTTGTTACGGAGGTCCAAAATATTCCGGTGTCGAACGCTTTCATGGTCACAAATTGAGCTTTTCGAATGAGGCAGAAAATAATGGAATCGTGTGCCTGTATGAGCGAGACTCTCGTGACTCTTTGTTAGATAACACGGGAAGAAAAATGGCGCCAGGTTCTACTACCAAGGAGAACCCAGCCAAGGGAAAAAAATGCCACGAAAAGAAATACTCTATAAAAAGCAGCGACTTATCTGGAAGATGTAGAGGTCTGGGAAGAGCTCTTCGAGAGCTCCCAGGTATTTAGAGTGTGCTCTTGACGGTTTGGCTAGGGCTGTGGGGCCAATGACCGTTTCATGATACCCAGACCAACGGGACCCTCTCGCAAGGGAAATTAAGCTTCTTTTCCTCTTAAAGCGGCGTGGGGGGTTTCAAAGGCCCGGCAGGAAACTTCCGATCGGAAATCAATAAGGCTTTTTATAATCTATATATCTATTGCTCATTTTGGTAAATACAGAATATTCTTATCTTTCCTTAGAGAAAAAATAAATAATAATAAAAATAAATTGAACAAGTTGATTGAAATATTCGAGAAAGTTCATAGCGTCCGAATATATAGGAAAGGAAAGGGATGGAGACTTTATATTTATAATTACGGGGCGTATAACAAATGACTATATCGAAGTAGATAATAATAATAATAATAATAATAATATAATATAGCGCTGCTATTCAGGCTGAGAGGTTGGCTTGCTTTTGGCGGTGATAACACTCTGTACCTGAAATATTCACCCCACATTTTAATATTAAAATAAAATAAATTCGTAGGGTGAGGTAAAATTACTTAAATAATAATAAAAAAAAAAAAAAAAAAACGTTAAGACCTCGTTGTCGCCGACGACGACTCCTTTTTACACCTTTCAGCTTAACACAT
Source organism: Pezizomycotina sp. ARF18 (assembly GCA_002224055.1). Classification (NCBI taxonomy): domain Eukaryota; kingdom Fungi; phylum Ascomycota; species Pezizomycotina sp. ARF18. The sequence continues at coordinate 11,714 of AZLU01000306.1, read as the reverse complement.
AAATTAAAAAATATACGTACTATTATATACCTTCAAACAAATAAAGGGGAAATATTACTTATTATTATTATTATTATTATTATGAAGCAAGAGAATAAGAGGAAGTGTTTAAAGGATACAAAGAATATAATAATAATAATAATAAGAAAAGAGAGGAATATAATATCGTTTTTATCCGAATCAAGGAAGAGGAGGGGCTCTAGTCGTTATTTCTATTATCGCTCAGGCACAAACGTCGGCCAAATGGCGTGGAGGCGCTTGTACCTGAGCCTCCTCCTCGTGCGCCTTTACTTTGCGCTTCAACCTTCGTATATTCACCCTGACGAACACTTTCAGGGTCCCCAGGTTGTCGCTGGTTCGTAGCTCACCGCTACCTTTTATGCGCCGAGAAAAAATGTCAACGATGCCAATAATACCGTCTCCCTCTCTCTTCTCTTTTTTTAGCTGCTAGCAGAGGAAAAAAAGCGAAGGCTTAACGTTTATTATTCGCTAATATACCGATTTCTTTTTGAATCTTCGTACAGGAGAGGTCTTTGGCTGGAAAGTCCCGAGACCATGGGAGTTCACGACTGACAAGCCGATCAGGAGCACCGTTCCACTATGACGGCATACGGAATGCCTATGGAGGTTCTTAGGTGGATCTCCATGGCCGAACCGGATCCGGAGGCGCTTTTTTATATGCTCAGGACGCTTTTCTTCATTTTGTCGTTCGTCGTTGGTAAGTTACCAGCGCATATTATTTACGATCACTTCGAGGCTTCTACGAACACTGAATAGCATAGAAATGGGGGAAGAAAGAAAGAAGAAAAAAGAAAAAAAGAGGCTCCTGTCTACAAGTGTATTGGTATAACACTCCGTGCTGACTATTGAAGAGAGGATTGGGCCCTCCAGGAGTTGCTACCTAATAGCTATGCACAACATTCCGCCTGCTTCTCACTGGAAGCTCCTACGTGACCTGGACGTACCAGGCTCACACGTTCTCCAATTCGATTGAAACGATAATACTCCTTTGGGCTTTAGTACTGATAAAAAGGATTCAGTCGACTAAGGAATCGACTAAGGAATCGGTATTTTTTCCCCCCTATCGATAAGATTATACATATATCATCCGAATGTTTCGATTCCTCTTGAGAGGATATACACTAACAAGCTATACCATTTTTCAGCGTTGGTATAACTCTGCACTTCTAGGAGTTACTCTCGTCGTGGAACATTCAACAGGATTACTTTCCAGCGTTCCTTATTATCCCAGGATTCCCCATGCTTAACTTCTTTAAGAAAAAGTAAGCTCTGCCCTTTTGATTTACCAGCTGTATATATAGTCTATAAGCTTACAACTGTGTCCTTCATCGAAAATTCAGTGCCGTAGCTTGTCTCTGCTGTGTATTTTCCGGGCTCGCTTGCGCCTCCGCGGCGGTATACATGGACACCAGCATCTATACCGGAGATTTCCCTGGCTTCCCCTTTGAACCGATTATCACTCCCCTGAACAACCTCATTTACAATTCCGCTACGTCGAACTTAGCCCAGCACGGACTGCACCCGCTGTACACGCATTTCCTGATCAACCTACCGCAGCTACTCGCCCGGCGTTTATCCTGGTATTCACCTCTCTGCCAGCATGCTACGATTCACCGCTCTTCCAGTCTGCGGTATCCGGCGTCGCTTTCCTCTCCCTCTTCCGCCACCAGGAGGCCCGCTTCCTTATACCCGCTGTGCCGCTGTTCCTCTGCTCGATTAAGCTTCCGGCGGACGATACGCTGTGGCAGTGGTGGGTCAGGGTCTGGATCCTCTTTAACGCCGCTTACGGAACGCTGATGGGCGTCTACCACCAGGGCGGCGTCGTCCCCGCGCAGCTTTTCCTGTCGTCGAACGCGACCGAGCTGGGACTCAACACGGCCGTCTGGTGGAAGACGTACCACCGCCGACGTGGCTGCTCGGCCCGCTCAACGGCATCGCGGGGAGCAGGTACCACGTCCCCGACAGCAGGAAAAGGGTGACTACCGTCGACCTCATGGGTGCCGGACTCGATAAGCTCGTCAGCACGCTGGAACCGCTCGCGGGCTGCTCGTACAACAGCACCATCGCGGCCCTGAACTCTACGGCGCTGCACACGAGGAACTACCTGGTCGCGCCGCTTAGCGCCGTCGCGTTGGATCAATACATTACTATTCCGGCGAGCGTCCAGGAAAGCGGGGTCACGTTCCACTTGGAGCAAATCTGGACTTACTCGAAACACCTTCACTTGGACGATATGGATTTGGAGATGACGGAGTCTGGCCGACTCTGCGCAGGGTTATCGGCGTAGGGGTATCGGCGTATGGGAAATAGTCCGCAACGACTGCGACAGCGCTGGTACGAAATTATCCGAGATAGCGAAAGGCGTTAAAGGCCAGATCGTTGATCGTATCAAGGAATTATAAAAAATACCATAAAAGGAGGAATGGCACACAGTGCTTTCGTTACTACTCCTTTAAAAATGGTTTTCTTTTCTTTACTATTATATGGGACCAAAGGGACAAACAAACTTATTCTGGGGCATTACTTACTCATTAATCTTTTCTTTTTCTTCTTCTCTCTTATATTCTTTTCCCTTTTTCTTTCTCTTCTCTTTCCTTTCTCGTCTCACAAAGGTGCATCCCATATTCCTCCACTAATTCTCATCATTTTTACAATTTCCATTCCTTTTGGCGAAATATTATCAAAAAGAAGGATTCTGGGGTTTCTTTTTTTTTTCCCCTGAAACTAATAGCTATACCCCATCATACATTTCTTTATGTATTCTCTTTAGGTTCCTAAGATCTCGATAAGTCTCTCTTCTCTATTTACAACGCCTTTTTTCAATTCAATTCGTTGTTGTCCCTATGAGTATTCCCTGCATACTACATCATGTTTCTTTCTACTGCTTTCCGTTTCTATTTAGCGTATAAATAAAGAAAATGAATAGTTTCTCTTTGAGATGTTAGTGTTTGGTAATTAAACTATGGCATATTACCTCCTACAAGTTAGTCTCGTGAATTTGTCACGATTGTATAACTCGAACGGTGTTCCACGGTACCACTTGATGAATGAATCTTCCATCTCCCTTTTTTACTGTTCAGGATGACTAGTCTAGTTTATAAGAAAAGCGATTGCTCGTGAAAAATATATCGAATTATTAAAATTACCATTACATTTTCTTTTAACTACCGTTATATATATGTATAGATAGATATATACTAGCAATGATTGGAAAACCCCCCTTCTCCTTTTCTCTTTCCCTACGGTGTATTTACATATAAGAAAAAAGAAAGTAGTTTAGAATATATATTTTGTAAAGAAGTGAAAAATGTAAAATGTGAAAGCCCTGCCTGACAAAGAAGAAAAGAAAGAAAGTGTTGTAGGCTGTGAAGGTACGGAGAGCCGAAGAAACGAAGAGAGAAACAAAGAGCATAATCGATCCAGATATTTGATCAGCCAGACAATCATTTTGCAAAGTAGGTAAAAAGAAACCAAGTGTAAGATGGATATCAGAATGCCTTAAGGGAAGGGAAAGAAAAACGAACGTGAAGAGTGAAGAAAGAGAAGCACATAACACCTTTTTTTCGCCCTAGACTGCAAAAGAATAAGAATATACGAAAAAGAAAAACTTTTTTCTTGACCGAACCCCAATGCTAAAAAGAAGAGAAAAGGAAAGAAAGGACAAGTATAAGAAATACAAAAGGAACTATATGTCTTTAATTGTTAGTGGGAATCTACTTTGATATTGAGAAGAAGAAGAGAGAAAAAAACGCCTTTGTTTAATTTAAAGAGGAAACCCTGGAAATAACGTATAATAGTTGCCGAGTAAATGCCTTGTATAAAGATTGATTTGAGAGAGAAAAACAAAGAAAGGACACAACGGAGACACAATAGTGTAAAGAGTATGAGACGATATAACGAATACAAGGATGTCGAGAAGGATAAGATAAAAAAACACAGACTAATAAGAATGTGAACTGAGCCTTGAACTTTATGTTCTAAGGTCAAGAGATAGAAAATTGGAGAAGACAGAAAAGGGAGATACAGGACGCCTCTTTATAGGAAACATTAGACTAATACGTGTCCATAATTTCCATTTTTACGAGGAGAAACAGTAGCGTTTAGAAGAGTCAACACAACATGATGAATGACAACAATAATGAAACATAATATGGCCACGCTAACTGAAGCATGTGTTTAGTAGAAAAGGGAACCAGTAAACTCCTCATGCGGAATATCAATCCCTTTTGAAAGAAAAAGAAAAAGAAATATAAAGAAACGGAAGATCAATAAAGAAAAGGTTCAAGAGATCGAAATGCAGCCGAATATGTATGACTTAGACCATAAGGAAGTCGATATATGAGTTATTTAGCGTCATCCTTCTTAACGGTGCGCTTTTCCTCGCGAACTTCACGTTAACGTCCTGAACGAGACGGTCGAACTGGAAAACAGTACCCGGAAGCGGCGGCCTTACTTCGTTCGATGGGGTGCAGTATTGTACTTGTACTTCCCGTCACCGATATAGACCTTGTGGGGCTCACCGCGGAAAGGGGCGCCACTACTAAAGGGATAGAGGGCGCCGCGGGTGGGTGGGAATCAATAGACGGCGCCGAAGGGTGGCGGTTCGCGCGTGTGGCTCAGTCGAAAAAGGGTGGGGCTGGGCTGGGGTTGCCAGGCTGGTACATCTGCGCGGACGCCTGGGAGGGCGACTGTTGGAAGTAAGAGTACCTGCGTTCCTGCTCGGATATGCTGGAGTTGAGCGGCGGGGGTAAGGAAGAGGGTTTTGTGGATTCTGAGGGGCGGGAGAAGCGGAAGAATGAGCGCTCCCGAAGGACGGACGGGGCGGATACATGTAGTAAGAGGAAGAACCGTGCTGATGTGGGTTCGGCGAGGCATGACGCTGGCCAATTTCCACCGGTTGATGGGTGGAGGGTACGTCTGCGCTGGGGGTTGGTGATGGGTGTAGTGGGAAGGAACCTGATAATTCGGATGGAACATAGAAGGCAGCTGCGGGACTGAATGTCGGTGATATAGGCGAGGATCAATTGAATTGGGATCCTGGCTAGCAGCATTTCCTTGACGGTACACATCTCCGTATGGAGAAGGCGACCAAGAATGCTGCGAAGCATAAGTAGCGCTCGTCGGATAATGGCCGCCGGTGTAAGGATCCACAGAACGTTGGCGCGGAGGCGAAGGGGTGGCACCGCAGGTGGACCGCTTAATACGAAACCGGGTGCATAGTCAGTGGCTGATTGACGCCTGCCACGGTAACTTCCCTCGGGTTCGTACAGCGGATGGGTTTGAGCTGAGACATAGGGATCGGGATGAGCGTGGTAAGTTTTGATAGACGGCATTCGGGGAAGGCTCCATGGGTGAGAGCTGTTGCAGGGCGGCGTGCATAGGCGGAAGAGCTTGAGAAGGCTGCTTAGCTTCGATGTTTACGTAGTTCGGTGCGATATTGGCAAGTTGAGTGGTGGAAGACGCCCTAGTCTTGGCTGGGGCCTCACTACGCCTCCGCTTTGGAGCCAATGCCTTATGGAGAGGAGGAATAGAATGATGTTGTGCAGCTAGCATTGGATCCGCTGAATAAACTGTTAGCTTGGAAGCCCAACGCGAAAGCTAAATCAATAGAGGAACTTACCAGACTTTGGCCCTTGGGCCACATTGTTGAGGGCTTGCACCGGAGCCGATACAGTAATACTTTGGCCGAGTCCTTCCTCATTCTGGCCGTTTCCCTGAACGGTTTCAGTAGGCGTGCTCACACGATCTATCGTACTTCTACGACGGCTGCGTGGAGTGGTGTTCTAAATTGAAATCTCAGCGCTGTTCCATGCCTTTTATTTTTTCTTTTAAAACATTAAAAGGATCGAAAAGATGGCACTTACCTGGGTTCAGGAGCAATGGAGCAGGACGAGGCTGATCTTGCTTCGGGGCTCCAGCAGATTTGGATCTCCTAGTTCCAATCGGGGTAGTCGGGGTTTCTTGAGCAGTGACAGGAGGGTCGAAGTCTGCTTGGGTGTATCGTTCGGGATATCAACTTGCAAGATTGAAATACTTTCGCCTCTTGAGTTCAATCAGTCTTCAGGCTCGGCTCTCTGGCAGGTTTTTTCCAGCGGCTGCATTTTATCTCCCTGGAAGAATTAGCCTGGGTGGCATTCGATGCTTCAGTGTTGCCATTCACAAGGATGGCTGCATTGTATAAGTAGCATCTGGAGCTGTTCGGGTTAAGAATTGATAAGTCAGCACTTAATGAAATAAAATTTCAGTTCGATAAGAGTCAAAAAATACCTTTAGGCTCTGTGCGCATGTCCTCATTGGCACTTGCATTCCTTCTAATTGCGTTTGGATGATACCCTGTGGAATCTGTGGGGCTTCGACGGCCGCTTCCATTTGAGTAGTTTCGGTTGACAAGTCTATCAGGGGTGGCTGTTCTTCTGACTTGATGATGGTCTCACTAACTGCTTCTTGGTCCGCCTCCACTGCCTGTGGTGCCGTCATACCATTCGCTGCCTGATCGATCTCCATTGTTTAGGTTCAGTCGATGTCGGCGGAGGCTGCTCCTGATGCAGTTCTGGTTCAACGTTGTCTTCCAATCGATTTTCGTCACGTTATCAGGAGCCTCCACCATGCCAATATCCTCGTTTGCTAAATTAGGAGAAGGCATATCCGAAATTTTAGGAGATTCGGCCGCTAAAGGAGCTGGTAGAGAAACAGGGGAAGAAGCCCTTGAGATATCTCGTAAAAGAACCGGTGCAGTAGTGGCGGGTTTCATTGGGGAGCCGACAAGAGAACGAGCAGGCGAAGCAACAGGAGAAGTGACGGGAGAACCTGTAGGAGACGCTACCGGTGATAAGGCTCTTGAAATGATCGGCGAAACAGTCTGCGAGGCAACTTGCGAGATGATTGGTGATGCGGCCCTTGAGGTAATCTTGGATCCGATCGGAGACCCAATCGGTGTAGTAGAGATAGGAAGATCCGACGTTACCATAGCCGGTCGAGCTGGCGACGAGGCTGCTAGAGAAATGTTTGGAATAGCCGCCGTTCAACATCTTGAAAATCTGCAAGCGGAGAACCCTGAAAAGCCTCCGATAAAGGCTGTTGAGGAGCCATTGTTGAAGCTAAGATCGGTGACGTGACTCGCGAAGGTTTTGGGGAACTTGGCGGTGAACCGTTTGGGGTAGTTGACTCCAAAGCTGCGGTGTCCTGCGTGACTTCGATATCCTGAGGGGGAGGTTCGACGGACTAGAATATATTAGTATTTCCGAGGTGTAAACTAGAAAGAGAAGAATACTCTAATGGAGACGTTCAAAGCGTACCTTGGTTTCGCTTGCAATTTCAGCAAGAAGATCGAGATTGTGGCTGTAATTCTCCGCGACCTTGTTACTCTTTGGCATATTGCCGGTATCTTCTGTATCCAGGTCCATCCTGGAGCCATTGTCCATTTCGGCCAACTTAGTCCCTTCGACCTCCTGAACTGCATCCACCAAATCGTACATGTTCTCTTCGTCTTCAACCCTCATAATCTGTCCAAAGAGATGAGTTGGCTGTGACGACTGGATAATATCATTGATTTCCCTTCGCATCTTCGACTCATAGCTCGGGTCCCATTTCGCGTTGGTAAGGCGTCCGGTCTTCTTATGGAACTTGAGGGATTCTTCATTCGTATATGGAAGCATGGTGCTTCCCAACCCACGCACGAGCTGCGTGTTTCGAATATCCTCTAGATGTACAGGCTCCTCCGATTCGGAAATGCCGATAAGCTCACAAAATTTGTCGATGTTCTCCTCCAATTCTTCGATAATTTCACTATCTTCCGATTCACCATCAAGAAGAAGAGTGTATTTCAATTGCTGCAACTTCAAGCACATCAAATGCTGGGTTTTGATAGCCGTAACGTCCAACTATTCCGAAGAAAACACGGGAGAATTAGAATATACGCCTGAACGAGAATAATATCAATTCAAAAAAAAAAAAAAAAGGGGGGGAAGGGAATATGAAAGAATTTGTCCCAACTAACCGCATATTGTTTGTGAACCTGAAGCCCCGCCAGCCTTGTCTGTTCCTTAAAGTCATCCTGCTGATATTTGAGCCGCGTATTCGCCAATCCACCTTCTTGTCCCGGACTCCTTAACGGCTTTCACCACGTCCTCGAAGCCACAGGACGTCAACATATCCGTGTTGGGGTTCTGTTTCTTAATATCCTCCTTACACGTCTGAATCATGGTTTCAAAGGCCCCCGCAATTCCATCCGACAGGATCTCCCGCTCCTTTTGAGATGCTCCACCCTCTTGATTACCTCTTCTTGGTAGGCTTGCGGTTGTATTTATGCTGAGTCTCCAAAGAATCAAGTACCTCCTGCTGTCGAAGTTTTTGCGCCATCTGAGTGAATTCGATAGTTTCGGCGTGGCTAAGGGGCGGGTTAAGATCCTTCCAGGCTTGGACTGCGGCATCTTAAGATGGAGTTTGGTAGGCCGTAGTTTCAAACGAGGCTGTACATCCGCATTTGCGTGTCTTGTTGGCATTGTTGCTCCGTGCAACATCCGGGTGCAGTGTCTTCCGTTGAGCATTCTGGATCCCGGGGGTCCAGGGAAATGGGCATTAGCGCTCACTCTGCGAGCAACTTTTTCGGGCATTTGAGATGGCTCGGGTATGGAAGACTTTGGCCCCGCTTTTTCCCTTCCTGACGATTGACTGGTCGAATTTGGAAGTGAGATCTACCCACGCCGCAGCTTTGGTCGGGAACTTGAGCGTCACAATCAGGGGCGATGAAGGGGCGGTAGCTTCAAGATCGCATTTCGATAGCCTCGTTATCACCAGCAACTTCGATGCCGTCACCAATTTGTTTCCTTTCCTTCGCTGGCGCTTTGGAGGAGGAATAGTCGCATCCGTATCATCGCCTGCAAACTCCAGTTCTGATTCGTGGTCCCCTTTCCCTTTTCGTAACGCGTTTTCCCTTTAGCCCTGGCGATCTTCCTCGTGCTTTTTCCTCGGTTGCTCAGTGGCACCCACTTCATTTTGGGTTTCCAACTCTGCCGACTGCACGTTTTGATTTTTCGGCTTCCTGCCACGCTTCTTCTTCTTCACTACCGAAGACTGAGAACTGATCTCGTCAAGATCCATAGTATTTGTGTCTGTCTCAGTCGTGTGCCCACCATCGTAACTCGTTCCCCTGTCGCTTTCTATAGATGTAGCTCCTCCAATAGATTCATGATCGGCAAAGTCGATTTCATCGGATTTCAACTCGTGTGCATCAGCATCAACCGTGCTTTATCCCTTCTCTTGCGTTTCTTAGGCATCTCAATGGAATCGTCCAACCTCTTGGTTGCAGTCCTGTGCCTTGTCGAACGTCTAAAATTTGGAGACTCGGGCTCGTGATCTCGCGAAACACTGTTCTCGAATCATGCTGATCTCTCTGCTCTCTCCTCTGATGACCTTTAACCACTGACCTGATGGTGGTTGGCACTTCAACCGGCGATGTGGCAAGAGATGCAGATTCCCGTTGCTTCGGCGGTCTCCCCGTTTTTTCTGTCGGGTCGTGTCTCCATTCTCTGATCCAGTATGCGTAGACTCTGTAGGGGCACTGCTAACTGTGCTCATGATACTGCCTACGGAAGACGTTCGTTGCTTCTTCGCCCGCGGTTGAGCGGCAACTGTAGCTTTATTGTACACATCCTCGGCAGCGGGAGCGGTATCTACGCCGTTTTCCTTCCTTCTTTTGCTCGTTCCCTTTGTCTTGTTTGAACCTGCAGCGGGAGGGAAGGTATTCTCTAGAAGCCGACCTCGTGCAATTGTTTGGGGTTTTGCAACCGCAGATGGCTCCGAAGGTTGAGCCATGTCTGATAATTCGATATCACCCTTATTCACGCTGGAATGCAAGCTAGGCTCAGCGCTTTCTACCTTTTCGGTTTTTGCTGTAAGTAATCTCTTTCCAACCATCTTCAAGGTGGTTCAATAAGATAGAAGGAAGAGGGAAAAGACATTAGTACCGGAAGTTGTACGTCAAAGAAAAGGGGGCAAGAAGAAATTATATATGACAGTTTTTGCCAATGAAAACGAGCTAAGAAAACGAAATATATATAAGGGAAAAGAGTAAAATAAAAAGGACACCTTGAACCAAATAGAACGAGAGATAGTTCCCGAATACTCGAAGCGTAAACGGAGAAAAACGATAGCACATACATGTGTAATAGGTTACAGTGTATATCTACAGTGGATGGTTATAAAGGGAGAGCGGGTATTGAACTAACTTCTGGCTGAGCCGAGAGTGAAAAATGTGGTTTCACTGCGGTGATGAGGCGAGGCGGCTCTAGGAAATTGTCACCGCTTTGAACAATTTAAAGGGAAAAAACTGAACCAAGAGAACAAAGTAAGATAGAAAGAAAAAAAAAAGGACTATATAATTCTACAGTCTTGACGTTAGTCACCAGCACATTTCAATAGCAACAAAAAAGAGAAAAGAAAGGAAATGGTAGAATAATTGCATATAGGGGATAAAGATCAGAGAACTGTCTAGTTATGCATAAGCAAATGCTTTTTGGGGAGTGTTGCAAAGTGGGATACTTTTTCGTCCTATTGTGGTTTTTTTTTTTTTTTTTTTTAATTTTCAAAGGAACGAAAGAGAGGGATGGAGAGAGAGATGGGTAGGACGCAGGAAGGTTTGTGCTGATTTAGGGATATAAGGAAATTTTGCGAGCGCAATGAAGTAAAAAGAGAAAAAAAAGGGTTTAAGAAGCTAAAAGATCGTAAAAAAAGGGAAAAGAAGGAAGGGAAAGAAAATGAACACTCATGATAACTGTTATACGAGTCAAATAAGACAGAAGGCAGTATATTCCATGAAGTAGTAGACGATAATGAGATGATTTGATTTTATTTTCTTTACTTATTTCTTTCTTGTAGCCATACGAAACCGTACGGCGGAGTTGTTAGGAATGGAAGATGTTTGACAATGACGAAGTATATAGACAACTGCCACGAGATCATCCGAGGGTTTGAAGCAGAAGTGGATATCACCCTATCTTCAGAAGCCCCGGGATGATCGTAAGGCTCTATTTATTTGATATGTTTCTTATTCTTTCTCTCTTTTACCTAATCGACCCTTTCTTTAGATGCTGCTATTTAGAGAGCGTTTTCTTTAGGGAGATTAATCGATGAAGGCAAGAAAAGGAACGGGGAACTTGGTAATCATAACATGCATTTGCTATAACGCTGTTCTTTTTTTTTTTTTTTTTTTTTTTTCGCGAAGGATAAAGCCAACCCGTTTATATGGATATATTATATCATTCAGAACAAAACTTGCATTTAAATAAACATTACTTACCTTCGAGTAGTTCTTTTTTTCTATTGTTTATCTTTGAATGCAAACAGCTAGTCAATCATCGGAATGCATTAGCAGACGGAAAGAAAGGCTGCAAATGAAAATGCTTTCAGATTGTATCTTTTTTACCATTCAAGTATATAAGACATAAATATGAGTCCCTTTATTTTTGATCATGTGTTTTCTTTTTTTTGACTCTTCCCTCTTGTGTAATATAATATCGTGATGTTTGAAATAACAAATTAGAAAGAAGTAAAGGAAAGGAAAGGGAACAGTTGAAGTTTAAAAAGAAAAAAGGAATAACGTGTGAGAGAAATGTAAGAGGAAGAGGCAGTAGATATATTTTGATTGTTAAAAAGAATTAAATTGAGGAAGAGGTTTTTTTTTCTGTGTGCGGGTG
>AZLU01000305.1:0-39828 GCA_002224055.1 Pezizomycotina sp. ARF18 | reverse complement strand
CCAAGATGGAGGTATTACGCTCCCGAGGATATATATGCGCTGTCTTAGGAGCTTTTATATATAAGTTTGAGACGGGTCGTATGGAACCGTGAGTTTGTGCGACGGTAGACGTCTCCGTTCAACGGAAGCCAGAATAACCCTCAAGACCCTCCGAGTAAAAGCCTCCGCTTCGAAAAAAAAAAAAAAAAAAACCGAATGGGTCGATGTAATACGTGGTGATTACCGAAAAGAGGCGTTCGGCAGCAGGCTCGAGAGAACGCACGTTTTAAAAAAAAAAAAAAAAAAAAAAAAAAAAACGCCCTGCTTATTCCATCCACCGCATCTAAACAGAAAAACCAGAGCGTTACTAGGTGCTATCGCTTACATGTAAAGGAATAACGTTTCTCCTTCGACGTCGGAGATATAGAAAAGAAGGTAATTAGAGAAGGATTGTGTCAGCATCGTGAACGAAAAAAAAAAAAAAACATCTGTCGCGTCAAAGAAAAGGAGCTCGAGCTCGCCAAACATGCAGGCGTTCGGATCAATATATTTTGCGCGAATAAAGAATACTACTACTGTACATGCAAGGGTCGTCCAAAGATACATCGATTTAATTGGCCACAACTCTTTTAAGGATTACACAAAAAAATTCTCGGCAAATATTCTCGCGAATTAAAGCAGGTGTGGTGTCAGCCGGTTAACTCTCAACAGCCAGCCTTACTGAATTTTGTTTCGGACTTTAGACGGAGACAGTCTTAGATCTGACAGTCCAATCTATTTGAATGAAAAGAAAAAAAAGATAATATGTAAAACTACTTGGCGATATATATCTGAAATACTGTAAGGAATTTTTAAAAGCATATGGAGATCTCATAGTTGTAAAAATTGGACAGCTTATTGCACTGCGGGGAAATGCGAAGATTGGTTGGCTAAAAGGCTATTCCGGAATAAACTGGAGGCAAGATTCGAATTCGAGTTAAGATTGTTAAAGATCGCGCGACTCAGTTCGCGACTACCTAGGGTTCCGAAGCTTAAGTCTCGAGGCGCGGGAAGTAAACTCTAAAAGACATCGGGCGACTTCTCATCCAGCCTGCTTGCCCGGTCATCGCGATGAAATCCCTGGTACGCGCGCCAAAATCGCCAATCGATGCAATCTATACCTCACTGTAGGTACGCTCGAGTTATTCTACTTAAAGTTCCAATTGGATTTTTTACTAACACCGATGATCTGAAATCCTTACATGCCGCTACGTTAAATAAAATATGATATCCAATGTTCCAGAAGGAAAGAAATAAAGAAAAACAACACCGGTATAAGAGTATAAGAAATAAAAAAGAGAGAATAATTAACCCAATGGTAAGAAAAGAAGAGAAAGTAAAGCCTGAGGAGGGGAATTATGTACCGCATGCGTATAAGAAAAACCGAATTAATAACGAATTAATAACGATAAGAGAAATAGCCAAATAGAACAGAAAGAAACATGCCTATGCCCCACTCCTTTACACGAAAATAATGAGAAAACAATAAACAACCAACGCTTTGCTTTTATCCCCTCTTGATACCCCAGCCTCCTGTTTGGATATCCACCTGCTTCGATATGCTCTTTTGTTTTGTTTTGTTTTGTTTGTTTTGTTTTTTTCTTTCTTTCTTTTTTTTTTTTTTTTTTTTTTTTTTTGTATTTATTTGTTTATTTAATAAGGCCCCTGCGGAAGTTCCGGCTCGTTCGGATTGTGGTGCTGCGACTGCGCCGTGCTCGGCGGACGGTACGGCGCCTGGTTTACAGCTCCGGCCCCACCGTACGACAGATCCTGCTCGTCCTCGTAATCGTACCGCTGGTACGGTTCTGGTTGACCACGCTCGCGTCGCCCGTTCCGCCGTTTTGCTGGCGGGCGCATTGTGGCCGGAGAGCATGGTGTAGTTGCGCCCGCGCTGTCGTCGTGTTCGTAGTCCGCGGCGTCCATCTGTGCGAGAAGGCGTCCTGGGTTGCGGCTTCCATGTCGGAGGCGACGGCGTGCGAGCCGGTGGCTTTGGTCTGGAAGTAGTCCCACGGCAGGTGGTTCTTCTGGAGGTAGCGGACGGTGTAGGCGGAGGCACCCGTGGAGACGCCGAAGAGGAGGCTGTTCGAAAGAAAAGAAGAAGAGAAAGGAAAATATTAGTCTTTTATTGCAAATATTATATTCGTTAGTTGTTCTTAATTAATGGGGTGTAAGCTTACAAGACCACCAATCCGAGGCCAATGGCGCCCTTGGACAGCTGGCAGATCCTAGGCGAGCGATCGCGGTAGCGCGCAGCCACCGGGTTCCTTGCTGGGGTCCTTCCTTTTCGCCTCGCCTTCCCTGATTCCGTTCCCGTTGACAATGGCTATGGCGACGAATGCGGCGAACCAAATAGCTAAATATCCACCACAAAAAATAAGCGTTAGAAGAAAATCCATAGAAAATGAAATATAAGCAGAGTAGATTTTTTTTCCGTAGGATCACGTCATTCGGGGATGTAGTAGTACGTACCGTATTAATCGCCCGATAACCAGCAGCACGATCGGGTTCGCGAACCGCCTCGTCCGTCGAATCTGGGCGACATTGCGGAGAATATTATCGCTGGTACCGAAAGGAAGCACTGCAATAATAATAATAAAAATAAGTAATTAGCTACTCAACTCCAGACCGAAGCAATTTCCGATGTAGCAACAACGAGGGGAAAACAAGTATAAAAGGGGAAGTCCTTCTTACCAACGCGAACATAAAGTTAATCTGACTCGGTGCATCCTTCGGCTGCGCCTTTTTACCAGCAGTATGATGAATGTGACGAATATGAAAAGTCCCTGGGCACCGTGTGCCACGAAGGCTAACGTACGCAGCTGGCTCTCCTTGTTGGGCATCGTGTGAAAAAGCACCCTTCTCAAGGTTTCTCTAGAGATTCCCTTTTGTCCTTCAAATGCTTCAACTGCGTGACCGTACGGTATAGTTATGGATTGCGAAGTTGTATTTGCCTTGTCGTATCTCAGGAATGGAGGGGAAGAGAATGAGGGGAATCGAAAAGACTTATAAAAGTTGATGCTGATGTCGAGAGGGGGGGGGGGGGGCTGAAAAGGAAAAAAAAAGTCTTGTATACAGCTTTAAAAAAAAAAAAAAAAACTAGCTCTGTTTTCGTTGCTTGGTGGTGGGGGTGTAAAAAAGAAAATCTCAAATGTCGTGCCGTAAACAAACGAAAAATCGACTCGACAACCGGGGAAGAAGTAACAAACGGCAACCAAACGGCAACCAAAATGCTCACGGTGTTAAAGATGGATGAAAAGAGTATTAGTGATAGAAGAAGAAGAAGATGATGATGATGATGATGATGATGATGATGTATTGTAATGGAAGATAAAAGAGGAGTAAAAAAGAAGAAGAAAAAGAAGAAAGAAGAAGAAGAGCTGAGGAATGGAAATTCGAAAAGAGAAAATAACAAGTCGAGCTTCAAGAAGAGAGAGGAGAGGAGAGAGAGAGCAAGAGGAAGGGAAAAAAAAAAAAAAAAAGGGAGAGCTAAAAAATTTTCTTCTTATTCGTGCTGCGCGGCTGAAACTGCCCAAGAAAATACGACCAAGCACATGTAAAATTAAATTATACCGACCCTCCTACCAGATTCGAAATCTTTCAATGTTCCCCCTTTTTCTCTTTTTTGATTTTCAGAAGGATCTCCAAGGGTAACAGGGAAGCACAGCCTTGTCTTTTTCTTCTTGTCTTTTTTCTTCTTGTCTTTCGTCTTTTGTCTTTTGTCTTTGTCTTCTTGTCTTGTCCGTATTACCTATAGGCTATCACCTATCCACTATCTCCTGACTGCGCCCGCGCCGCGAATCGCCAATCCCGAGGCGATCTACTTACGAAAAACAATACCCTGTTCTCTATTCAAGCTACTCAGTCACTCAGTATGCCAATGATAACAAATCCCAAAAATTATCTTGTACTTCTTCCATAATAACGATCGAGCTTTGTGTAAGAAGGAAGAAGAGTGTGTTTGTTATTCCGAAATTCCTGACTCCCGCGCCCTGTTTCAAAAATAACCAGTGGCCGCGGTCCTTTTTTTTCTCCAATAGGGCAGCAGTTAACGCCCAACGTTTGCAATTCCCCCCGGCGTTTAACGTATGTGCTAAAAGCATAATCGCAAAGTTACGAGGCTGCCGATACCACACAAGCACAGCCATGGAAGCTTACACATGCACACAATGCCCTTTCCCTTTTGCAAAAATCTTTTTGGAAATAATCTTAAAAGCTCCGCCTCTCGACCAAAATTCGACGACGCCTGTTTAATAATGTTATTCAATTCTGCCTTCCCTATTTTTCAACGTTCTACGAAGAAACAAAGTATCAGTAATGGGATAGGTAAGCAGAAGTGGTCTAGAAGACGATTATACTCGGGGATCTTAACTATTGAACTGCACCGAAGCAGCTTGTCATACATTACACAAAATATCATTGAATAATCAAAAAAAAAAAAAAAAAAAAAAAAAAGAAAAGAACAGAAAAAAAAAGTCGAGCTATATCCGACGAAGAACCGCAAAAAGAAACGAATCAAAATAAAAACGCCGTCGTAAGAGCTACCAATTAAATGAAGAAAATAAGCAAGTGGGGATGGAAAAAAAAAGCCCAAAGCTGTAAGGCTGCGCGGCTGAAATGCAGGTAATTGCAGGGTGCCCCAAAATGTACCCCGCCAAAACGTGCTGTCAATTCACCGGCACGTTGCCGAAGCGGCGAAAACGTCACCCGAATTGGACATTCGGTAGAGCACTGCTTCGCCGCTCAAATCCGTCAAATATTCCTACTCCCAATCGTTCGCCTTCTCCAGGAACGGCATCTCGCCCAAGTACTCCTCGATCTCCGGGTGGTTCGTCACCCGGCCATCTCCCTTACGAGCTTAATAACACCTCTGGTCTCCTCCCCTTTCGCTCCGAGGTTTCGGGAACCGTACATGTGCCTAAAAATATAACAATTTAGCAAATCATCGATTTAAAAAAAAAAAAAAAAAAATGTAGAGAGGTAATGTATCGACGCTGCTCACCCTTTCGCCTGCTCCACGCACCCTCCGCAAAGGCAACACGCAAACTCCAACAATCCCGTGTCCGCAGAATCAAGTATACTCGTCTCCGCCATCAACTCGCCGTACACGCTCGCGACGGCAAAGAACTCAGATCCCCGCCGGAGCTAGCGCCCATATTCGCCAGCACGAGGTCCGAATGTTTATCGTACAATACGTTGAAAACTTCCTCCCCTTTCAATCTTCACGCTACTCGACGCCGCGGCCCGCAGGGATGGTTCCGCGGATAATAGTAGGTGTAACGAACTATTATTTCCTTAATTTCCTTCGCGAGGTGTGATAGTCCGTTTATCGCGCGGGGGAAACCTATTAGGACGGATGCTTTTAGCATACCCTCGCGTAGTCTCCTTGCGGTTTTCATGAGGATTTCGTCGGATGGTTTTACTTTCGCTTCGGTTGTTGTAGGGGGGTCGCCGGATGTTGTAGTTATTGTTTGAGGAGTGGTGGAGAGGTACTTCCACAGGTCTACGACGGAGGTTTCGTGCCGCCAGGCGATGAGGCAGGTCGCGACGAGGACGTACCAGAGGTCTTCGTTGCCCCGCGCGCGTTTCGCGGGTACAGCTTCGCTAGGGATGTGAAGTCGAGGTTCGGGCGGTTTTTCGACGATGTAGTAGAGGAAGATGAAGAGTTTGAGCGGGTGGATGTAAGGGGAGGTGTTAACGCGGAGGTACGCAGTGCGGTCGTCGTGGGAGTGGGATTAAGAGTAGGTACGGCGCAGGGCCCCTCCGCGGTACTAGAAGAGGGTTTTCCGCGAAGACGCCGATTGGCGAGGATGGTGATGAAAGGGTGTACATACTCGCGGTAGGTTTTAGTCTGGTAAGTTGCCGCGATCGTTTGAAGCAGCGATAGCGTCCGTCCCTTGCCTGAGAAGCTCAAGCTCCGAATCCCAGCGGCGGACATCCTGGCCGGATTATATATACAGATAACGGGCTAGGTCTAAAGAAAGAGAAAAATTGCAACAGATAGAAAAAAGAATGGAAAGGGTGTTAATGAACGTTTATCTCGTCAGCAAAATCGTACGATGTTCAATCTTCTTATCTTATGAGTGACTTTTACTACTACGAGGGTGTAGAAAAAAAAATGATTTGCGGCTATGACGCTATTTTCCCGGCAGCTTTAAATTTTTTGGCGTCGCCGCTCTGCCGTTTCGGCGGTTCGGAGAAAAAATGCCAAGAGAACCAAGGAACCATTAACCGAAAGGAACATTCTGGTGGCACAAGGTTTATTATTGAATTATCAAAGGATCCATCGATGCATCACAGGTTGCTCTCGGATTTGTAATATCGGTTTCGGCGCAATGAGCTGCATTAGAGTAATCTATTTTGCTTCTTATTCTATACTCAAACTTAGAAAAGATTGTTGTTCATTCGATCCGGATCGGCAATGTCCGGTAAGCGTGCGCAAGTAGTGGAGATACCAGACAAAAAGAAGTGATAATGGCAGTAAAGCTTTCAAAGAGACCTTATTTCCCCTTCGGTTTCGCAGGAGAAGGCACCGCGACGGCGTCGGTCTCCAGCCCCAGCTGCAGCGCCAGCAATATCTGCGCCGCGACTCCGAAGTACGACAGTATAGCTCCCCACTTTACCGGGATGTAAATATATAGCGGTATTACAACACAGCACATACGCTACCGATAATCGCAAAAGTTACGACCCAGGGCCAACTTTCGGTCCGGGGATTCTTGTAGATAGGGAATAATAGCGGTGAATATTCCCAGCAGCTGCATCGCGGAGCTCTGAAGCAGGAGCCAAAAGTCCGGGTCGGACGTGCGACCGACGTCGTCGGTCGAGTTCTGCCATGCGAAAATTGAGGGAGGAAAGATATCAAGGTGAATATGTAGATGATCGTCGTGAAGGCAGATTTATTGAACTGCTTTGCTGAGATATTAGCACCCGGCAGCAGTACCAAAATTGCATCACATCAACTTACATCATGCTGGTTCTGCGGGTAAGCATCGAACTCGCGAAGAACACGAGGCTTTCGCGTCCTGAAAAATTCTCGTTGTCAACTTGAGTGAATTCCTCCAAGGCGTGGAGCTTTATCTCAATACCGTCGTAAACCTTGTTCAAGCCCAACAGCGTGAGTTCCGGTTTTATTTCTTCGAAGTGGGATTCTGCGCTGTCCCACATCCGCAAGATGTCGAAGGCCTTGGATTTGGCCGAAATTTCGAATGTTTGTCTTCGCATGTCGTCAAGAGGAGGTTTTTACAGCTTGGCTCCAGCTGTCCACAATGCAAGTGTTGGAGAGCCACTCTAACAGTTCGTCGTAGTTCTCTCCGGGGCCCGGTATCTGTATCCGTGGAGAGTCGCAATAATATCTCCTTCTTTGTCAAAGAAGCAATAACGATATTCCGGAGGTATCTGCCCTGGATCATATACCTCGTTCCATTGCTCTGCCGGAAATACCGTAAACTCGTCACTGTCTATTATAAGCTCGCTAATACCCTGAAATTCTTTAGCAATCTTTGAGAGGCGCTTTTTGCATAATTTCGATAGCTGATCCGATATTGGATTTTTGTATTTCCGCTCTCCTTTGTTTATAAATAGCTATATAAGATTATGCAATCCACAAGTAACGTATGGGGAGTTCTATTGAACTCGACTTACTTGAAAAGAAGGGTAAGGGCGATTCTTCGCGTAGCAATTTGAGCGTCGTCTTGAAGAATTTGTAAACATTTTCGCTGAACAAGTATGTTGCACACTCTCAAAGATTTGAATTAGAGTTTGTAGGGTCGAATAATGAGAAAGAAAGGACTTGGTACGTAAAGCGCACGACATTGTGATTCCTGAATTGATGGAATCTAAACTCACCTCACCTGGTGGGAATGAATGCCTATTATAAATCTCCCAAAAGAAGGCTTTTTCGCGCAGAACATGTTTTTTTTCATACTTAGTATGTGGAGAAACAGCCGTGCTTGCTCGTCCTTGCTATCTACATGGACCCCACAGCGTGTATGCATGAAGTCATGCAAAAGCCTTCTCGACCAGTCCTAGCAGAATTTAAGGCGATGAGGTTTTGAGAGTCGTTAAAATGTCTTCCAAATTAAATCTTAGGTAAATACAGGGATATCCCGAAATTCATATACTGGGCGGAAATAACAGATAGAAGGAGAGAGACTCGGTGGGGTGCCGCAGGTTTAAATACCACATATAAAATTATATGGGGAGACCTAAACCGGCGGCACATGGCGGCACCAGCTATCATCATGCTATCATACTGGAAGATTGTGGGTCTACCCGGCCATGACTTTCTGATCCATTGAACGGACGAGAATAAGCGCTAGACGAGCTACTATCACCTGTAAATATCATGTCCATCTCAATGCTTCAACCTAAATTTCAAATATCTCAATACGATTTTTAATATTATTCAGTCCGGCGGGCTTACCCCAAGGTAGCTTTTCTACTAGATAACTTTGTCCCCATTAAATCTGTAAACACACATCTTCTGACGCTTAGACCTTCTCTATCAACGTTTCGAACTTCCCTCTCGAACCTCTATCCAATCCACGGAATAAGTCGGCACGTAGCTGGTACGCCCCGCCATAGACTTTCAGTACGGGATATAGCACCTATGATAAAATACCTCGCTGATATGAAAGTTCTCCGCGACTGTGGCCGTCGTCGTCTCACCCTCCCGCTGAAAAAGGCAGAGGAGGCCGTCATCAACGCACAAGAGAAAAAACCTCTCGAAAATACCACTTGACCCCAGTCCGCCGAATAATCAAGTACTCGTCGTCGCCGTCAAAATTAAAGGCAGGGAAAAGCTCACCAGCTATCGATTGGATTAACAGCCTACGGTCCCATTCACAAGTTTGTGCATTGCTGGCGTTTTTTATACGTGTCTCCGGTGATATAATAGTCGCAGTTGACAGAAAGTACGAAGAAGAGTAAAATACGACAGTGTGTACAAATCGCAGCAAATGACCTTCTGGTGCTGTAGAAACTTCTCTCTCGGGTAATCTCGATCTTTATGAAACTTGATGGTGCCGAAAGGTACCGATTTATCGACGCAGCTCTGCAAGAAGTTCGACATGAGGCGTATGTTTTTGAGCGTTAGGACGTCAACAACATTGTCGAATATCTTTGTATAGGCAAGTGCAACGAAATATAGAAGGTCAGCATCTCCAGATGATAGGTATCGATGTTTCGCGGGCATTACTTAACCTACATTAAGAGAATCTCGGGGGAAGCACTGGAGGAGCAATGGTCTGTGCGAGCGAAAATTCCTTTTTTGTTCAATTTCGAAGTCGATGGTCAAGGTCGTGCTTTAATATATGTTTGTTTTAAACTCAAGATTTAGACATTCACACAATCTATTCTATGAAGTTATAGACTTTTCCGTTTCCTGAATCTTCTCTATTGTTATTGGTACGAAGATACAAAAGAAAGTATTCACCTAAGTCGTGTTTATATTGGGTTTTCTCCCGTGTAAATATCGAATATGCTTGTAGATATATATTCACTTTCACTTATCCCCCCCTCGCACCATCCCAGAACTCCAGAAGCTCACTCAATCCCATCCTCTCATTCTGATCACGCACAAGAAAACGCTGCACAACATCTTTCCAAGCCGCCGGAATATCCTCCCTCCGACTCCCACTCTTCCACCGCTTCAACGTCCTCAAAGGCGTCCGCGTCCGGCTCGCGTAGAGCCATCAACATGCACCGTCCCAAGCTGAACACCACCGCAGCCTCCGTACCAGTACCATCGCACTGCTCCCGTCCGCGAGCACGACGTTGGAATCCGCGCCGACAAGGAATTTCAACGGGCTTAACCTTCGTGCCCATGTGCGCGACCGCCGCGGCCATCTGTGGCATCACTCCGCCCTGGGCTGCATACGGTCCGCGGGGTTCCCATCCGTATTAAACGGGTGGAGACTCCTAAAGTCCACCGTGTTCAGCAGCTGCTTACCGGGCATTTGGCTACGCTGCAGCAGAAGTTCGACGTATTCGTCAAACAGCTCCTCTGGCAAATACGCCATTTAATCTGCGGCGGGTCGGAAACGGTCGACCCGTGCATATCTCTATAACGTCTGGATCCTAACCGCAGGTTCATTACTACACTCCGCCCAGACCGTAGCAACAGCCGACCACAACGCCGGGCGCATGGAGGCTCGATCCGGAAACGTATCGCTGGAACTTTTCGACGTCCAGGTCATGATAACAGTTCACGATACGCGTCGCCAGGGAATGCGATCCCGTACGTCGTCTTTCGAATTAATTTCGTGAAGCGAAAAATCAGGTTCTCCTCATGCCCGAAGGCCTGAGCGAACACGATCGTCCCTTGCCCATTACCCCAGATCTACTCGCCCATGACGCCGAGCGCTTTCAGGAACTTGTTCGTCCATCTTTTTTTTTTTAATTAAAAAAAAAAGCTGAGCAAAGAGAGGAAGAGGAAAGGAATATAGATAGATAAATAAGTCAATGTTATAGAAGTTATAAACAAACTTAAAAAAGTGAAATGGTCTTGGTCTTGTAAAATACTCCGGAAAGGTAAGATGATACGGTAGAATGGGGATCTGTACGATTCATAAAATTCTTACCGAGTAAACGGGAAGAGACAGAAAAAAAAGAGAGAGAGAGAGAGAGGCCTACTTAGGTATTCATTCACTATATATATCTATATTGTCTATAGTTCTCGTTCGCTAGCTCTTCTTCATAATCAGATAGTGAATGTATGAGTCTTAAAACCACCTTGATCTACTTTGATGAACTGTCAAGGGGAATTAAAGCGTGGGGGGTTAACATTGTAAGTAGAACCAAGATGAAGTTCGCTACCAGTGTATTCTCGTTGGGGACTCGGACTTTTTTTTTTTTTTTTTTGTCTTATGTACATACAGCGAAAGAAATTATAACGCTAACTGCTCGAGTCCTTAAAAAGTATTAATATTCCCTACTTCGCGATACGCGATAGATATATCCGCAGCTAGTGAAAAGAAAAAAAACTTAAGAGTCACAGCAGAATAGGTGCAGCGGCCTTAGCTTTTAAGAATAAATATATATCCTTAGTTATGGGTACTTCGAGCATTTTCTTTTCGAGATATCATAGCCTATGGTCTAGTAGATTTATACGATGATGATGTATTTAAGATTCGCAGTTCTATCTATTTAGCTGAATAACACTAATTGGGAGCTCGCGAAAAAAGATAAGTAGAGAGTCACTAATAATAATACTAGATTCCAGCAGCCCTCTCGTGAGCTCATCTACTTACCTCTCAACATTATATTATAAATGTTTTTCTCAATAGTGTTGCGATTGGTTAGCTTCCAACAACGTAAGTATTCCATCCTGATAGTTCACGCTGAGACTTAAATCCTTTTTTTTTTAGTAGTTTTCCCCCTTTCAACAGCTGAAAGGGAGACGCTTAGCTGTGCAGTTTTGTTATGTGTACATAAGTATATAATGATATATTATTATATTTCAAGGAAGCTTTAGCGCCTGTAGGTCCTAGGTAGTTATTATTTATCGTGTTTTTTGTGGGAAAATGGTCTAACATAAATTTGAGATATACACTAGCAGTAGTAGAAAATTTTGACTTGCTGTTCCAGCTAACCCTTTCCTTGCGAATAACGATGATGCTAAGCTCGCTTTTTTGCCAGGTTAATCTAAACGGGTGTATCCAAGCAGTATCTGGGTCAAGGTTGAGTGAGGTTAAGAGAGACGCTATAAGCAGCATCGTATAGTTTATTAATGCGAGAGAGAAAAGCTGCCTTACCACTAGTAGTATAAAAAAAAATCAAAAAAAAATAAAAGCGAGGGAAGAAAAAAGAAAAATCATCACAAGCGCAAAACCAATACAAGCAAGAAAACAATCTTCCTCCCAATTCGTCGCCATTCCCAACTGCTTACACGCAAACCTGCGGCCAAAGCTTCCTTACAAATCCTTCTTATTCACTTTCCCCATCGCATTCCTATCTATACTACCGACGACCTTCACGACGCTGGGTATCTTGTACGCGGCCAATTCCTCCCTCAACCTGTTCCTAAACCTCTTGATATCGTTGCCTTCCTCTTCCTTCCCGTTCTCGAAGCGGACAACGGCCGCAACGCGCTGGCCCCACTCCTCATCTTCGAGCCCAACGACAGCAGTCTCTACCGCCCCGGGCACGCAGGATAGAATAGCACGCTCTACGTCCAACGCGCTGATTTTATAACCCCGGATTTGATAATATCCACGGACGCTCGCCCGTGGATGTAATAAGCACCCGTTTGGGGATCTCGCGTGCGCTACATCGCCCGTCTTGAAATACTCCCCGTCGAATTCCTTCGCTGTAGCCTCCGGTCTATTCCAGTACTCCCGAAAAACGTTGGGGCCTTTAATCTGTATCTCCCTCGTCACCAATCTCCCGTTCTCCTTTACCAGGCGAACCTGTATAGATTCGTGCAGTGGCCAGCCCACTGCGCCATCTATACGCCCACTAAAGTCGTATTTTACAACTAATACCCATACCGATCTCCGTCATGCCGTACCGCTCGAGTAACGTTTGTCCCGTAATCTCCCTAAACCGGTGCTTTATGCTCGTCGGTAGCGCAGCGCTGCCGGATACACATAACCGTAACCGCCTCGCTCCATCGAGGTATTCCTCCTCGAGGGGTTTATTTTTGATATTGCTGTCGTAGTATGCGATGAGGCGGGAGTAGACCGTCGGGACGGCCATGAACAGCGTCGTAGCGCCGGACTTCCACCGCTCCCAGACGACCGACGGGTCGAATTTGGCGTGCATTTCTACCGTGCGCCGGCGTTAAGCGTGGCGTTGAGGGCGGGCACGATGCCGTGGACGTGGTGTAAGGGAGTACAATGCACGAGGTGGTCGTCAGTGAGTACTCCCACGCGGCGTTAAGGTGCCGGAGCTGCGAGTCGAGGTTGAGGTGCGTGATACGCAGCCCTTGGGTTTCGAGGTCGTGCCGGAGGTATATATCATCAGCGCACCTCTGTTATCCTCGAACGGCTGCGTGAATACCACATCGGTAATATCGTCCGAAGGACTTAGCGGAGTAAATTCGTGTATTTTGATATGAGGAAATTCCTTCTTAAAGCTCGCTGCTTGCGCAGAGAACGAAGGGTGGACGACGACGAGGCTCGGCTGCGAGTCCGAGATGGTGTAGTGCATCTCTTTGAGGGGTGCGAGACGCACAGCGGTACCGCGATTCCGCCGGCGGCCCAGATGGCCCATTGAGTCACGACGTAGTCGTAACCGGAGGGATGAGGTATGAGATGCGCTGCTCGGCGAGGTCTCCAGTCGGAGGCAGCCGAGGAGCCGAGAAAGAGTGACTTTGTGCGTGCGGTATCGCGAGGAGTTGCTTGAACGTGAAAGATGTGTTCTTGATGGTAATCGATTATGGCGACCTTCGTAGAGTTGAAGCTGCGAAATTGGATGCGTTCTTGAAGAGGCCGACCTTCGCAGCGTATTTGCTCCGTCGCTGACGGTTGTGGTTGCGTCAGTCGTCATCCTGTGATTTTGGCGGATATTTGCGGATTGATCAGATTGATTGCTATACTAGGTCTATATGGAGTATATATTAAGGAGGAATGAGATGAGCTGTAGACTGAAGGTAATTGCATATGCATCGTCGAGGGGATGCCGTGGTTAATATATATGTTTCCATCGTGGCGTTTCGTCTGGGATATTGATGGAATGTCGTTGGGAATCAATATTTGTCGGTAGTGGAGAGGTCTCCTTAACTTTTCTGCCGTTCGAAGTTTTTTGGTATCATAAAATTTAGACCGTTAAATGAGAGAGAATGCTGAGAGATCTAATCGAGCTTAAGCCGTATAGGGACTAGTGGGTTGTTCGGCGGAGCGGTAGGGGATAGGGGAAGAAGCACATGTACCTAAGTAGTGGGAAAACAGAACTGGAAGAATATTATTATTATTGGCTAATTCAGAGAGCGGATAAGGAGGTAGATGCGAGTAGAATAAATAATAAATAAATAAAATAAAATAAAATAATAAATAAAATAAATAATAAATATATAAAATAAATAATAAATAATAAATATAATAATAAATAATAAATAATAAATAATAAATAATAAATAATAAATAATAAATAATAAAAAATAATAATAATAAATAATAAATAATAAATAATAAATAATAAATAATAAATAATAAATAATAAATAATAAATAATAAATAATAAATAATAATAAAAAAAATAAATAAATAAATTAAATAAGAATAATAAAGAATAAATAAATAAAATAATAAAAATTAACAATATTGAATAAGAATAAATAAAAATAAATAAATAATATAAAATAATGAAAAATAAAGGAAATAAGTAGAAAACAAACTCCCGGATCAATCAATTCCCAAAGCAGGATGGATAGAAAGAGGACAAGGGAAAAGAAGCAGGCAAGCAGGCAAGCAGGAAGTATTGAAGCACAGCTCCCCGCAAAACTAAGTACTGCAGCTTCGCTCTCACTGGTTGGCAGTTGGCAGGCAAGCAAGGTAGGTTATAGCTGAGGAATACTATTACACGACTTATTCATTACACTTACCTATCACACGACACCTCTCTCTTGCTTGCTTTTAGCCGCCTGAAGCAGAAATGGAACCCAAAGCGTCGCTAGCTTTCTTGCTTCATGTAATGTCATACATAGACCCCTTCCCTTGCTTTGCTTCGGAGACCCTTGAACGGGAAAAGTTTACCGAGAAGGATTTCCCAAGTCAAGGTCTAATGGAGGAAGTCCTCTTCAGCTACCGTTGTGTGTGGATTTTATTATCATATCTAGTCTGATCTGTCTGTATAGAATATAGTCAAGTCCACCCCTTTTTTTAAGGTTTTTCTCCTTCTTTTTTGACTTCCCCTGGGTTGACTTCTGTCTGACAGGAATTAAAAAAAAAAAAAAAAAAAAAAAAGGCTCACTAAAGCGAATATCTGAGTTTTGGTTGCTGGTGTGTGGATATTTTTGCTGCTAGTTCCAATTCTTTTTATCCATACTTTTAATTTTCCCACGATAGTCAATTCCAACAAAGAATAAAGGGAGGTTTTCTGTTTCTAAGCTACATCCCTCGAGAAACAATTTGAGCACGTTTTTTTTTTTTTTTTCCCTTCAATTCTTTTTTCTCATTACCAGGCTTAGTCATCCTTAAGAGAGCAGAATTTTTCGTTATATTTCATTATTTTTTATTTTAGGGAGGCGCGGCTTTTCACGGGGGAACAAATTGGTGAGACATGACTCGTTGTGAGGAGGAAATTACTACTGCTATTATTACTATTACTAGTATTGCTGCTATTACTACCGTTACTGCAAATTCTTTGGACAGATATCGGTCTCCCTAATACTCTACTATTCTTTTTTCTCCCTTCTTTTCTTCTT
Organism: Pezizomycotina sp. ARF18; assembly: GCA_002224055.1. NCBI lineage: Eukaryota > Fungi > Ascomycota > Pezizomycotina sp. ARF18. Next base: position 24,446 of record AZLU01000305.1, on the reverse strand, counting down.
CTTTCGACAAAGTCAAACCTCCGTCTCAATCTCCCATCGTCCTCCTCCTATCGCCATTTCGACGAACCCTCACTCTCCACAATCTCCAGAGCATCCGACAATGTCAGCAATGTCGGCGCAGGAGCCCAAGGAGACCGCCGAATCCGCCATTAGCACGCCATCGGATAGACCCCGCAAACGCCGGCGAAGAGCAACAACAATAACGAACCGGAGGATGGAGCCGTTGCGCCAGACGCTGGGAACAATAACAACAACGGCATGGCAATAGCACCAGCAGCAACGCTAATGGGAACGGTAATTTGGGGGTTAATCTATCGCCAGCCAGCTTGTCAGAGGTGCAGGAGCAAGAAGATTAGGGTCAGTATGGGCAGAGATGGAGATATCGCTCATTGATCTTTCCTGCTTTTTTTTTTTTTTTTTTTTTTTTTTTTTTTCTTCTCTCTCGCTCTTTCATACGGTAAATGAGATTTTGGGCTAATCTCATTGGACGAGGGGTGAACAATGAAAAATAGTGCGACGCTCTTTCGCCTCAATGCACAGCTTGTAAGAAGGCCGGCGAGGAGTGTACGATATCGAACCCGACGAACCACCAAGAGTATCATCGAGGGTCAGTTTCGCGAGAATTAATTTTGTCCCTTTTTTTTTTTTCCCTCCCCCTCTCCTTGTTCATTAAAATTTTTCCTTTTCCAAACTGACGTTTATCGCAAAAAAATTTTTTTGGGGCGGGAGCTGCAGTTACGTAGAATCCTGGAAGATCGAATACAGCAGCTACAATCCTACATGGGCACATTGGAAACCATCAAATCGGAAGATCAGGATACCGACGGGATCACGAACCACATACCAGACGAAAACGTTCCGGCTGAGAACCGAGCATCGCACGGACGCACCTCACGACGGGAATAGCTCGGCCAACAAACAACAGCAGCAGCAATAGCAACAGTAACAATAACGGGAATAGCAATAACCATAGTAATCTTCTCCACAGCGGATTATCAGAGACGATCAGAATCCCGCCGGACCAGACCCCAGATTTATCGGAGAGGGTAGCGTATCGGGTAAGGTGGCAATGTGGAGAAAGAAAGAGCTCTCGCCTATCTAAATGGTCCAGTGCGCTAACCAAGACCTCTCCCCTTCTCTTCTTGCATCTTCAGGCTTATCAATTCCGTCATGTCGGCGATACGAAGCAAACAATCCGATGTCACTCTCCTCAAATCCCTGCTCTCGAACGACGGCGGAAGGTCGTTACGAAAGCGGCCAGTGCGAAGTCGTCTTTCCAATATTCAAACCTTACGCCTCAAGTACCTCCGACGCAGCTGGGCATGCAACTCCTAAATTCTTACCTCGAACTGGCGCACCCGAGACACCCTTTCATCTGTAGAGCGGAGGTCATCAGGGTTTGCCAAGAGGTTCTCGGATTCAACAACACCCCTCTTAACTCTCTACCCGCGCAGGACTGTTTCCGAGCCTTCATGATCTTCGCGCTGGGAAGCGTATTCCACTTCAAACACGGAGACCCTAACAAGGACAACGTCAACCCGATGAAGTACTACGCCTACGCGATGTCGTACATAGATGCGATACCGAAGCTACAGAGCATTGACGGCATAACGAACCTGCTCCTAATCGCTCGGTTGGGTTTCTTCTGCGCCACTGGATTGAGTCTTTGGTATATATCGAACCTGTGCCTGCGGATGTGCATCGAGAACGAGATGCACATCAATCCGTCACGGAGCAAGCATGCTCGGCATTGTCCGCTTTCGAAGAGCAGATGCGGCGGCGACTATTCTGCAGTGCTATTCGCTAGACAGACACGCTTCGTCTACGCTGGGGCGGCGTTCGGCATTGCAGACGAGGACATCAAAGTTGACCTCCCTGCCGACATCGACGATGACATACTGATACGGGCAACGGGGGATCTGCCGTCTGTAATGGCGGCTACGAATATGGTACACCTGGAAGGACGGGGCGGCCACGCCCGACTAGCGAAATTGCCCTTTTATCTACAATATTAAGCTGAAGATGATCACGTCGAAGATGAACTCGGATTTCTACCAGGCGAGCAAGATATTCGAATCGCACGCGAGTTTGCGGCTTTAACCGCTCCCGGTAAATTCTACGTGCTACTTGACAAGTACGTGACGGAGCTGAGCAACTGGAGAGCGGAAGCTCGACTTCTCCGCCGGCGGTACAGCCTACCGCCTACGGTTTCTTCACGAAGGATTACTTAGACCTGCAATTCCACCAGGAGAAGTTGGCGCTTGTGAGGTCGCTTATTGACCAGATACCCGCGCAGCACGGCTACCCGCCGCAAGACCTTATAGACATGTGCTTCGAAGCCGCGTCGCAAAGTACTCATTCTCTACAAGAGGCTATGGGCGACGGGAAATATCGAGCCAGCAAGAAGTAGGCTCTACGCGTGTTCGTAGCCGGTGTCTCCGTCCTTTTCTGCCTCCTGAGGACGCAGCAGCGGGCCAAGGAAGCGACCGGAAAACTGGACGAGTTGCTGTTCAAGCAGCAGAAGGACTCCCTAAAAACATGCCAGGAGACGCTCGGAGGTGATGGCGCGACCGCTCGTCGACGACGGTAATGGTCTCAAGTATGTGCGCACGTTCGAGGTGCTATGCGCGAGGTCGTCCGCCGCGTCTCGCACGAGGGACCCGGAAGGCATTCGCACAGCACATCCAAAAACAAACACGGCGGTGCAATACCGGCCCCGGAGGCGGTCCGAGCGACCTGCACCTCCGGAAGCACCCTTCGACGATCGAGTCGCAGACCGTCGACGGGGAATTCGGCGGTGCTTCGCCGCCTTCAGGTTACGAGAAGATCGCCACTCGCAACCTCCACGCACAGCGCGACGTCGGCGGACGGCTCGCCGCACTCCGCGCAGTCGTGGCCGCCGATTTCAGATTTCGCGGCGGGCGAGATCGGGGAGTGGTTCTCGGGCATGGACAACCGTCGGAGCTGGCGACTCCATATCGGCGGGCAGTTCCCGTCTCGCTCGAGAGCGGTGTCACCGGCGGTTACGATTACGACCTCGACGGTCTGATGCCCGAGTGGCCAACTTTTTGGAAATCCTCTTGGAAGGACGGTGAAAAAAGGTGTTCTTTTTATTTACTACTTTGTTTTTTTACGAATTTTCTTCGCTGTTTGGCATTCTTTCTTTCTTAAAACTTATAAGTTTAATGTCCTTGATTTTGGAGTCTTTAAAATATTCCTTTTTTTTTTTTTTTTCCATACAAGCTCGATTCCTTACACCATCTGCATTTTCTAAAAATAATTTTTTTTTTTCTTTCTTGTACATACATATAAAAAATTAGATGGCCATCTAGAGAGTTGTGTATGAGTATATTTTTTAATAGCTTCTTATTTTGTCGTTTCATTCTTTACTATATCCTTATCATGTAATTTCATACATGTATTGCATTCAGTATTCTTCCATATAATATTTTCAATATGTCCTTTTTCTCTTGATTTTATTTTATTTATCTGATTTTATACAATTTCTACTAACTACACTACTATTTGGATTAATGACGATTTCTAATAACGATTTACCTTATAATTCCCATAATGTCTCCTTAGAAAAACTCATGATCGTAGACCTTAGAATCGTTTAAAAAAAATAAAAAAAAAAGCAGAATATCAAAAGTCAGCAATCCATCTCAGACACAGCCTGTTTTACGCAGTATATGATTTGACACAGAATAACAAGTCCACTAAATAAGTAATATTTGATGATGAATAATTTCCCCCTCTTTTTTCCATCCAATTCTTCTCATACGCTTTCCACACGTTGACTTGATGAGCTCTTTAATTGGCACGGAAAAAAAAAAAAAAAAAAAAAAAAACAGAATAGCTCAAAGCAGGAAAAAAAGGGTGTGGTGCAAATTTTTATGGGTGAAACTCGTGACTAAGAAAAACTCATACGATTTCATAGGTTGTTTTTCCCTGATAGTATCTTTTTTTTTTTTTTTTTCTCTCCTTCGCAGAGTCTTGGAAAGTGGAATAATACTTAGCCAATAATTTCTCTTCTTCTCCCATCGTTCCAGTCAAAGTCCCCGGCCGCATATTCCCGAACACCGGCGGAGTAGATCCTATTATTATAATAGCACTTCGTGTGCTGCTGCATTGCATTATTGGAGGAGCTGAAGGAGAGAAAAGAAAAAAAAAGAAAAAAAAAAAAAGGGCTTGCCTTTTTCTAACTACAAGTCTATATTTGACCCCATCATCCATTTCATCCATCCCTTCCCCAATAAACTCTCTCCTTCTTTTCCATTCACTCCCTTTAAGCTCCGTTGTCGACTTTCCCTTTCTGTTCCTTACTTGCTTTTACATGTTCAAACGACGGGGACGAAAATATAGAAAAACAAAACTTGTCACGACATTCTCGCCCTCCGAAAGTACCTCAATTCTAAATCCATCTCCCTTGACGAGTGTCACACGGGAGAAGAGGCGATAGACGGACAACGTCAACGAGGATGCCTGCAACGATCCCCTCGTAGCCGCTGCGCACCTGATGCAGGCGCAGAGCAACGGCAAGAATGAGATGCCGATCGCTTGCGAAAGGTGCCGCAGACGGAAACAGCGTGTACGTTTTCTCCTTTTTCGATCATCGGTGTATACGATCGCCACTCTTTGATATCCTTGGCCTCTTTTTTTTTTTTTGTCCCGTCTGATGATTTTCCGACTAAACTTTTGCGAACGAATCACCAGTGCGACAGGAAACTCCCGTCGTGCTCCAATTGCTTAAAGTCCGGCCACCAATGCAACGCCCCGACGTCACGGACCGGAGGAGATCTGGCGCCACCCAGACCGCGAGATTGCCGAAAGGGTATTTACATCCTCTCCTTGAATCTTTGATTCAGTGCTCGCCGCTCGATACACCGTCCTTTCTGCAATAACCAAACTAACCTTTGTTCGCCTTACTAGGTACATCGAGCAGCTCGAAGCGCAGGTCCGGTACCTCGAAAGCAGCATAGAGGAGAAGCTGGTCAGCCTCCGGGCCTCGGGGAGGTCGGACATGCCCCCTCCGCCGTCACCGCAGCCGCTCGACGACCGCCGGACGCGCACGGTCAGCGCTTCCCCGTCGATGAGGGAGCACCAGCTCGGGGAGGACGATGGACATCGACCACGACGACGGCGGCAGCAGTACCGGCGGTGGTAGCCGCGATAACGCGCGTAACGGGTCCGTGACACGAACGGTACGGGAGGAAACACCGGGGGCGGCAGCCGCGATAGTCCGATACACGATGCGTCCGCGCTTCCGACGATGTCGATACTATCTCTGAGCAATATAGGTGATTCGAGCGAGGCCGGTCCGTTTACGTTTCGAAGGTGCTTTCGACGGTCATCAGGACGGACGGGAGGAATCCCGCGTCGGCATCGAAGGCGAACCCGTTCTTTACGGACCTCGCGGATGCGATACCGCATGTTTTGCCGGATATGGCGAGCCAGATGTCCGGAAAGACGGGGAGGATGCATTTGGATAAGTACTTCCGGATCGTGCAGTTTCGGTACCCGTGCCTTGACCAGCTCGAGGTGGAAGCGTACTACCAGGCCTGGTTGGAACGGCAGTCGAGGAAGAGCGACGAGGGACCGGACGGCACGCCGACCCCGAGCGGGGTAGTGACACCAGTAAACACGCCGCTATTCCGGAGTCTCCGGTTAAAAATTTCATCATATACATGGTCCTAGCGATCGGCATAACGCTCAACGAGGAATCCGCGACGCACAGTTCTTCTTCAGCAACCACTTCCTCTTCGCCGCGATCCGGCACTTCGAAGCCGTCCTGGAAGGGTCGGAAACGTCTTCGACGCCCGACGATCCCATCGATACCATAGAGCGCTGCTTTTGCTCGCCATATACAGCCTTACAGCCCTCCGCGGGGCCGTCATGGCATTTCATCGGGCTCGCGGTCCGAAAGGCGATATGCTTGGGATACCACATGGAAGCACCCGGCGTAACGGAGACGGACGAGATTCGGGAGAAACGCCGGTGGGTGTTCTGGAGCTGTTACGTGCTGGACCGGTGTATATGCCAGGCCCTTGGAAGGCCGCTCGGCATACAAGATGGTGATATTACTGCCAAAGTAAGAATACAGCCCTTCTGTCTATTCATCTCACCAGTGTCAAAGGTGCCTTTATGGTATCTGATTGTAGTGTATATATATATATATATATATTTCGCTAACTCCCAGCTACTGCATAGTTCCAGCACCCGGTAAACACCCGATAGACCGTTCGCCATACACTTCATGCGCTTTAACCTGCTGCGCACGGACCTGATGAGGAATCCCGACAAGGATTTCAACTACCACTTCACCAACCTCGTCCACTGGCGCGCCAACACCCCGCACTTCCCCCCGGCTTCGACTCCGCCTCGGAAACGATTACGGACTACTTCGACGGCGTATACTGGACGCGTTCCTCCTCCTCGTAGCTCCCAAACGCTCACCTCCTAGCCCCGGTAACGCCATCCTGCCAGCGTTATCGCCCACAGACCACCGGAAACTCTCGCACATCGCCTTCGCATCTATATACGTACTACGTTCCGCAGCGAAGCGCGTGGAAGGTAGTTATTTTCGTCAGCTGGCTGTCGGCTACCGCGTCTTCAAAGCCGGTTTAATCTTCTTACGCTCCGTTCTGCAACTCTCGAGCTTCCGAAGGCGTTACTGCACAGTCGAGCAGGTAAGCAGCGACATGGGATGCGTGATGGACGTCCTCCACGCCGTCGGCTCTAAATTCGACGAGTTAAAACGCTACCGCTCCGTCTTCCGCGTCCTCAGCGCGGCTTCGAAAAGTTTCTCGAGGCGGAGAAAATGGGACTGCGACCGCCGCTGTTTCTAGCGTCGGATGTAGACTTCGACGTTGTAACACTGGGCGGGTTAAGGGCGTTATTGGAGGAGGTAGTAGAGTTACTAGTCGTAATGTCGAACACTATGCCGAATAATCCCGCCACTCCCGGGATGGAACTTGGAGGTGGTATGGATGGTACGCCGCACCCGCATACGAATAATTCGACGCCTTTACCGGGGACGCCGTCGATACTGGCTGCTACGCTTGTTCCGCACGATGCGGCGGATAGCGGGCCGTTTTCGATGGGAAATACGACGTTACACCGTTACATTTGAATAATATTCCGGGGTTTCAGCAGCAGCAACAACAGCAGCAACATAGCCAGCATCAGCAGCACTCGTTTTCGAACGCGGGGCCGTGGTCTGCGTATGGTGGGTTCGGCGGCCAGGCGGCGACGACGACATGCAGGCGCTTCAGGATAAGGAGCTTTATGAGATTCTTTTCGGTACTGGGTCCGGGATATAATTTATACACCATAGTGGTGTTGTTGCTTTTTCTTTTTTTGTCGCAGAAGCTTTGTCTTCTAGTAATGCCCCTTCTAAAGAGGTTTTTCTTTTTTTTTTTTCTTTTTCATGAATGATAATGAATATTTTGCGTTTAACGGTATTCTTAATATTGGAGTTTCTTTCTTTCTTTTTTTTGTCCAGAGTTATCCTTTCGTTTTTCTCCCAGTCCTGGTCGTTTCACCTAACAGTGCGTGAACGACTCAATGAAAAAGAACTGTGTTTTTTGTCCCGAAAAAAAAAAAGCAGTGTGTCGTTTTTTTCTTATAAGCCATATTTGAATAGTTTACTCTTTCTATAGTTCTCCTTCAATTTTTGCTTCGTTCCATTATTTTCCGAGCATTTGCTTTATATATTTTTTGTAATTTCATCCAGTGCGCTCATCCTCTTCAGATAAATATGCATATCTCTGTGCAGCTCTCGCATTCATCCATATTTTTACTATACAAAATTTTTTAATATACTAAGTGTATACGATAATAATAATAGTCCTGTTTCACCGCCTTCGTTTTTTGTGATTACAACGGAGCTAGTGAATATGGGAAAAACTCCATGAATGCATCAGTTTGCCCAACTAACGGATGGTCTAGCAAACCTATGGCACCGGTTTACGGTACTACTAGCCTTGAGATCAGAGCTTGTTGGTCTACAGTGCTAGTGGTGTACTGCCCTGAAGCTGGTGGGGTCGATTGGTCTGGGTCGTCTGTTGCAGGCTCGACGTGGGCTTTCTAGACCGGCAATAGTTACTGGAAAAGACAAAAACCGATAATTACACAAACTCCAGACGCTCTACACAAAAAAAAAAAGCCGGTCCCTATCAAAAAAAACGCCAACCCCAAAAATTATTCCCAGCCTTGCACCTTGTCTCGTACCCAGACCAAATTTTTCCGCAGGGCAAATAAAATATTAGAGTTGGGTAGTTACGAGACAACTTGCACCACCAATAACTCACCAAGCAAAGCAATTTAATCCCAAAACTCCCTCTTAAAAAATGTAATTTACACCAAATTCAGTCACTAAGAAACAACTTAGTCTAACTTTACCTTCTTCCTCTCCACATTATCAGCGAATGCTCCGAAATTTCCCTTTTCACGCCTTGCCCCAACTTCCTCATCGCTTTCTGAGGCTTTCCACCACTTCACGGAAGTGAACCTCCTTCGAAGCCTCGTTCCGGGTACCCTTACGGTAACCGTCCAGGATGGAGGCAGCCTCGACATACTTAGTGTTTGCCACTGAGCATGTCCAGAGCCGCGATCCCAGTGTTTCGGGACACGATTCTTCTTTTGAAGTCCGTTGCCCTGGCTTCACCGATGTCTGCCACGTTCTCAGGACCTAATCACTTCGTGTTAGCTCTGTTTGATTGTAAAGAATATAAGAAAAATGGAAAGTATGCGGAAAATGACTGACTTCCCCAGGCTTCAAAGCGATACTTCTTCTGTATCTGCCGGTTGCCTTGGTCATGGCTGGCGTCGTCCTTTCAGCAATGCTGGTGCTGAGAAAGTCGATCTCCGGACTCCTCCAGCCAACCATTGCTAGGAACGTTGTGGTATGGAGGAGAAGCGTATGATACGCTGTATCGAAAGGCTCAGCCTAGCGAGAGGGTGATGTGCCAAAATGTGGCAAGCCTTAATCTTGCGAGGGTATGGAATTTCGGCGAGAAAAATATGGTCTCCACAAACTGATTGATCGGTCAACATATCAATTAAAAGCGGATAGAGGGGAAAAAAGAATAGCGACGGGAATAGAGAAAAGAAAAGAAAAGAAAAGAAAAGAAAAGAAAGAGATTTGTGATCTTACCGCTCCCCTTCATTATACAGGACATCCACAAAGAAACTTATGAGTTCTCTCGTCCGAAGGTCTTCGAACGCTTGACCTCGCGGAGTTGCTCTTGCTCCCAGTCACTGCCAAACTTACGCCTGCACCTTCGGGCTATATGGTCGAAAGCTTCGAGGATAGCCTCGTCGCAAGCTTCCTCGCACCTCTCCCTTTCTTTCGCGCCGAGCATGGCGAGCCTGCAGCTCGAAAGCTCGAGGACACAACTGTTCCCTGCTATTCGAAAATGGATATGTAACGAAGAAGATTCGGCTGACCTAGGCAAGAGGTTGGCTCCGGTCGCAGCTGGATTCGACTCTGGCAAGAAAACTGGGCCGCTTGGGTTGGTCTTCACACATTGATCAGCAACTTTGCTTTCACAAAAAAAAAAAAAAAAAAAAAAAAAAAAAAAAAAAGATGAGGTCATGCAGATTCTCTTATGTGCGCATCATTCACTTACAACAATGCTACCACCAATGCTAACGGGCCAGAGTTGTGGCTGATGACCACACTACCCTGCCCACGTTAACCCGATCCCAGATCCTATTGATCTGGTCTTGCCATGCGCCGTGTTGGGGTTTCTAAGTATACTCGTTTAGCAAATCAAGGAAATGTACTTCAAACAGAGGCTTTGAAAGACCAACCGAAAACTCGTCGAGATCTTCCCCACTCACTCGTATTTGAAACTGCGCAACACTTTATCTTCCCCAAGTAGGGTGCTTAGCGGCGAATGAGGTAAGATCAGAAGAACCCATTCTTCAAAGGGCGGAGCTCGAACGTAGCTACGCGGCGGACCTAGATGAAACCTAAAAAAGAAAGACGTGATCAAAGGAGGGTGACGAATCCCTTTTACGTCCAAACCAAGGCACTGAGGGGAGAAAGGGGAAGAATATAGGAACCGTGTTGAGTCTCTTACCGAGCTTTCGAGACGTATTTTTTGCAGAGTACGTCAAGGGAACAAACTAGAGCAAAGGTAATACCTAACGAATAGATGAATCAGCTATCAGTTCAAGGCGTTCGTTCCCCAATTAAAGATGCTTGGGATGTAGACTGAGCGAGAACGGGATGGAATGGGAAGGGACTGCTCAAGTACTACCTACTAGCGTTTCTTACGGACCTCGTTAGGGGTCTTTGAATATGGGTGTGCACTTCGAAAATAAATATATATAAGAAAAGGAGTTTGATATTATTATGAAAAAAGTGTAAAGTAAAAGGAGTACCGTGAAATGAAAAACAATTATTGAGTAAAGATGTAGAGGAGAAGAAGGAAGGGAAGAAGGAGTAAAGGTTAACAGGAGGGATTAAAGGAAATAGTCCTTGTCATCGTGAAATTGTTCTAGCAGTACACGACTCAGAGGCAAAAATAATAATATATATTTTCGAAAAACAGCGGCACAGGGCCCGTACCGTCCAATTTCTCAAAAAAAAAAATTTTAAAAAAAATCAACAATAAAAGCTCAGTAAATAAATTAAATAAGTAGTCTCGTATTGTGAGATCTTGAGTATTAAAATTAGGAGAATACTGTACGTATTAGCATTTGGAAAATGTATTACAGTGATCTCGGTAAGGGTAGAGAAAAGCATGCGAATACAGGCCTATATATTTGTTTCCTCCTTTACATTTTGAATTCTTAGGCGGGTTGTTGCATTTCTACAAGTGCTGAGCTCAAGACAACAACTCAATAAGTTAGGAACTTAATATTCATGAAACCTGGGGTCTAGTAAGTTTCCTTGGAAATTCTGTACTGAAAGATATATTATTTGTGATATCATCTTTGAAGGATATGTTCATAATGAATTCAAGTTGGCGTACAAGCCCTAAAAAGCTCAGTTTTTCTTGAAAATCGTCAAGTGCAGCGATGTTGTTCATCTGGTTAAAATTCTAGGTTTTAAACTTGAGCCCTTAATAAAAGGCTTTTCTCCCTGCCATTAGTACCGATAGTGTAATATGCAGTTTTACTAGCTAGTATTCTCTATACTTAAAGGCAGACGTGCCTGTTATTTATGTGTTTTTGTTCTTCGGAGTTTTCATGCTCGATATAATCATTTTGCTCATTATATGATGTGCAAGGTTTGAACTATCGTGCGATTTAAAGATTGATTTTTAACGTCAATCAATCATTTAGCCTTTTCTATAACAATACTTCTAAGAAGTTTAACCTTACTTCAAGCAATATAAAAAGGACCCTTTTCTACATTCTGCTCTTCTCCCCTTGCCATTCCTTTCACCTTCAACACTCTTCCCTTCCCCCACCCATTTTTTTTTTTTTTTTTTTGTTTTGCTCCCCCAAGGATCGGCACTGGCAGTTTGGCAGTGTCGCAATAACTGCAATCACCGTGCACGGTGCGAATCCAGAACCGGGGCCTCCCGGTTCGCCCTCCGCGCCTTGCCTGACCAAGGTCTCCCGGAGGGCGGGAACACCACTGGGAACAACCTCTGGCCAGAGCCATTGCCCAGGGAATTAGCTTTACCCAGGGACCGTTCTCCAAGGATACTAGCTCGCGATCCACACCCGGGTGGCGCTTGTATAGCTTCCTGAACTTCCTGTCCAGTGGTTCTTGGGGTTATTTCTTTACTATTTCTCATTAAGAATCTGCGTTGTGTTGTCTTTTTCTTATCTCTTGATGCTAACTTTTAATACGTTTAATTCTAGCTTTATATATCTCGCCTCCGATTAGTATCTCTAGGTAAAATAATAATCCTTTATGTAAACGTATTCTCTCTATATATATACCATGCTTATGTGTATAAATACTAAGAGAGCTATACTAATATATTCTTGGTGACTTTGTTCGATCTTTAATCATGGAATAAGAGATGGGCTTTATACGCGTAAAAAAATATAAAAGTTTATTATAAAAAAGAATACTCTTCTCATCTTGAAATGCAAAGATAACAAAAGTTAGGAGATCGAAATCCTAAACCTCATCGTTTCTTTACAAATCTAAGAGTTCGAATATCCTAATAAAACTAGAAAGTATAAACGCAGAGTTATAGTTCGAGCTCTATCGTACCTACATATTAATGTTCATATTTCAGACTTAGCGGCCTGGGAAACTGTCACTTAACGACTAATCTTTCTTAAACAACCCTCGAAATCGTCGGCTGTTCAATCTAGTCTCGAGACAGCTCTGCGTATAGCTCATGACTTCATTTATTATATTACGAAAGTACGATCTATTCAGGTGATTTGGGCAACGTGAAACCAACCAATAATAACTCGAAAATATACCCAGACATCTGGCCGCTAAGAAGACTCACCGTATCAAGGGCCCAGGTAAATCCTAGAGACAAGAAGAAAAAGGGCTTCAATTTGCAAAACTATCTCTACTTGAAAGAAGAAAAAAATTTACTTATTAAGTGCTTTTATTTTTCACTGATATGTATTCCACTGGCCTGGCCTCCTCATTCACAAAACCACGATCAACATACCTCCGGTGCTCCAAACCCTCGCAGAATTATCAAACGTGTACTTCTCTCGTATACGCTAGGCAGCATTCTTAATATATCCCTTTTTTGTACAAAGCTGCGTTACTACGCAAAAGCAATTACGGAGAATACCGATCAAAAACCCGTCGTGAAAGTTGTGTACTACAACAAAGAAAGTTGTGTACTACAACAAACCTACAAGTTTTTAGCCCCTTAGGCTCTAGTCCACTTCCCAATACCTCTACCTAAAACGGGAATAAATATCGTGTAGCAATCCAGGGATTTCGGGGAAACTTCATATAAATGTTTCCAGTTACATTGAACGACAGCGTTTTGCAGACAAGAAGAATATTTTAAATAGGCTTATCTCTTTTCTTCGGAATAAATGTCAAGTAGAACTTGTAAGGACGTATCGTATGACCAGTTTATTCATAAAGAGCAGAAATTTTGAGTTACAAAAATAAGTTCCTGATAAGAGCGTGCAGTGCATCTATTGAATCCATTGGTTGCATCGTTTCTTTTCGGATCTTCAGTCCACAGAAGAGGCCCATTGGACAGAATAGTCTTTCATAGATGTAAAATAAATCAAAGCTCAAAGTTTTCATTATAGCGCATGTCTAGTTTTCTGTCGAAATGTCACAAAAAACAAGCTTATAATCGCATTCCTGACGATAAGTATATATATTTCTGATTCTAAAATGATCAGTTGTCACCGCGAGTCAGATATTACTGACTTCGTATAAGTTCTATGAGGAATAGTCTAGTTCAATTAGAATCCCGCATGCCATACTGCTAGCTCTCTCGGGATTCAAAAACAATACACGAACCACGCCATTGAAGTTTTTTTTTATAGTTCAGTAGAAAACGACACTGTAATATTCCCTCTTCTTTTCTCATCTCGAAATAATACGTCGCCAACAAAAGTATAAAAGATCGCGAGCTATTTTTTTTTTTTTTTCTTACTTAAAACCTTTTCGCATAGTATAGCGGAACTCCCCTCCTAAACTACCCGGTTATCGATAAACCTGGGATTTCACACGAAAAGGAAAAAGGCGAACAAGGTATCGCGTGTCCCTTAGAAAAATAAATAAATAAATAAATAAAGTCTCGGCTTCGTCAGGATCAACAAAAAGGAAGCACAGAAAGGAATAATAATACTCGCTTTTGATCATAATACGGCAAGTTCCAAATTCCAAAGCTAGGTAGGTGATAAGAGAAAGGATAAGCACTCTAGAACCCTCGAAAAAATGCTTGAATGCCTTGAATGCCTAGCAGTCCGAGCGTTGATATAAATATCTCCAGGAAAGTTCCGTATACCTTTTTTTCTCTCAACATTCGCATAATTGTGCGAAGTAGAAAAAAGAAAAATCTTGTCTGCAAGGTACGGCCGTGAACGCTAAATTGTCCGAACGAGCATTGATTGGACAATTAAGCACTCTTCACAAGTATAAAAAAAAAAAGCTCCGAACATGTCCAATCGCATTCTTTTTCTCAATCCATGAAGAATGAAGGCAGTCAAACTTCAAAGGATTGAACGCCGGAATTGGAAAAAAAAAAAATCTTTCTATGCAGGTAAAGTAGGTATATGCGGGTTTCTATGCAGGTGAAAAAATCCAGCCAATCGTTCCTCCGATAAGCATGGTTACACAAAGGCAAAAACAGCGGCGAGTTTTGTTCCAAGTATATTCTATAAATTCTTAATTTCGTAAAATAAGTCTTAATCGTTCATCCCAACTCTTCCTCTCAAATCTCTTCTACTCTTCGCCGAAGTTCGAGAACCCTCGAGGTATATAAATGTCTCAGATTAAAGAAAGAGAAGAAGAAGAAAAAAAGAGAACGAACGGGGGGCCTATAGCGCTAGCCGTGGAAACACCCGTATCGTGCACGCGATTGAGGGGGATATCGCGAAGATATCACGAAGAGGCACGCAAAAAAACGCACAACGGGTATTCGCGAGATTTGAAAGGGGAGGGTGCGCCCATGTCGCGCGTTTCTAAAAAAAAATAATGTATATATCGGTGGTACTAGAGAAAACAAATGTCGATATTCTAAGCTTTACCGAAAAGGAAAGACCTTCTTCGTAGTGTTCTCGTTTTTATCTAACGCAAATGTATGTACTTTAAAAAATTCCCTCAAAAGCCTCGGCACTACCAGGGCATCGTGAATACCTTGAAGGTGTTCCTATGCTCAGAAAGGAAGGGGCATTTTCATAAAGATGCTCTCCAGATCACCCCTCCCGGTCGAAGCTTTTTGTTCCCTCCCTTCCCTGGTCCGACGGCGCGAAGATCTCAGCTTTTGAGCAAGATGGCTGGACAAGGTTTTATAAGAGAAAAAGCACGAAAAGAGAGACAATTCAAAGAACACACCTTAAAAAAAAAAAAAAAAAAGAGCCGAACATTGATGGTATATAAGAGCGATATGGTTCCGCGTACCTGTTAACACCCCCACGCATACGAGCAGCAAAATATCACAAAATATCAAGGGTGTTCCGGAATGGGTAGCATAGCACGAATAAACCAAACTATCAAGGACATGGAGACCCGGTCATATTCTTCTTTAGTTTATCCAATGTCAGCAAAAGGGAAAGAACAAGGACCGGTTACCACTGCGTAAAATTAAACACTCTATCTTATTTTCCTTTCTCGTGGAGTTCGTGTCCTCCTGGTTCTGGTAATGGAACGCGTAACGTGATAAATGGGCCCAGACCAACGGTTCGCGGTATATATATATATATTTAAAAAAAAAAAAAAAAAAAAAGGTAAATATTTCATTCTTTCAATTGAATGAGCGTCGTGATGAGCTGATTATTTTTAAGTCCTTGTTTCCGTCAATTGCAATTGCAATTGCATTTATTCGCGCGATTCCATATGTTTCGTTTTCCATTCCATTTCATTTCACATTTGTAAAGTATTATTCCGCTTCCTCTTTTCTAGGATTGGTATGAACGAGAGGCGTCGAAACCCTGTTCAGCCTAAAACAATGCTCCCCACTCACATATGCGCAATTTCAAACAAAGGACTTCGACGTTCCAAAGCTTGTTTCTTCATGTGAGGGATTTGAACTTTTTTTTTTCTATCAGCAATTAGTTGTTTAAGAGCCAGAAAGTCCAACTTTCTCAAGCATCGGAAAAAAACAGCAATTACAACCAATAAGAAGAGAACAAAAGAGTATTATGAGTATCAATAGAATCTGCTCTCAGCGAGACATCGGAGACCCACCGTTTTGCATGTAAGTGCAAGGAAATTCAAGAAAGGGTATCCATATTAATAATCCCATCTTTCACCTTGCGTTATTAATGAACATGTGATATATGTCGATATACGGCCATCGTAACATGCTAAATCGTTGAGCTTTGTTTAAAGGAGCAAAAGAAGATCCACCTTCAATCGCTGCAATTTCCCTTTTCGTGCAGCTTCTTCCACGCCACGGTACTAATATACGTATGCGTATGCGTGTGAATCGGACGTCAAGACGGCCAATCCCACAGTCCTCTGGCGGTTGTCGAGCAACAAACAGCACGTGTACGTATACCATGCCAACGGATTGCTGTCAAAAAAGAATGTTCCATCCGTCTTCCCTAATTTACCCGGCCGCCCAGTGCCAACGGGAAAGTATACATTTGCCGGAAAGGGCAGTCCCAGCGCACAAGGAGGATTATCCATGAAAACAGTATCGTCGGGAAACGGGACTCGGAGTAACGGGAGCACCACACCTCTCAACGATTTTTTTTTCTCCTTGAGATGAGATTCTTCTGGAAAGCATTCTAGAAGGGATAAATCTATTAGATCGTCCGTGCATCGTATCTAATGGAATCCTTTTCCCCACAGTGTCTTAGGATTTGGAGGAAATTTCCCTCAGCCAGACTCCTACTTTATACCCCGCCTTCAGATGAAAGAAGGAACGGAAAAGTTGGGGCCCCACAAAATATATGAGAACCAAAGACTCTTCTTCTCATATTTAGCTTTTTTGTTGCGTTGTTGCATATTCATATGCAACGGAAGTAAGTACTCCACCACGTTGGGGAAATAGATGTTCTGCGATTGATTGATATATATCACCTCGGTATAGTCGTTTAAATGATTTTGATTTTATCCATTATCCGCACGTGCAGCGGAAGGTGTTTCATTTTCTGATGCTGGGCAATCGCTGCTCCGCTCACACCTCCACAACGAATTAGCATCACCAATATATACAATCATTCTGGATAAAATAAAAGAACAGAGAATCGGAACATACTATACCCTTTCTCAGCCCGTAAGATAAAGTTTCTGTTTTTCCTTTATTTATGGAAAAATATCAAGAACTTTTGGTGGCGTACCTTCATTCCGGCGGTGAGGGTTTACACTGTTCACTTGCCGGAAAGAAGTAATTACCTCCGATATAGGAAAGAAGCTAAAGAGTAGTGAGACTTTCTATACTTCGATATATCCCACCTAAGCGAAAAAAATCAACGAAAGAGAGATGGAATTAGAAAAGTAGATTTGATTGATGTGCCATGTTATTTTCATCCTTTCCAGGGGAAATGCATGCAAAATTTTGGACGGACAGTGCGTTTTGACAAGGGCACAGAATGGAGAGGGACGACACTAGAGATTGCTATCCGGCTTGCATGGAAATAGCGATTTTGGGGGGGGGGTGTGCGTGTTCACTTACCCCCCCCTTCTTCCTTCTCGCTCTCACCTTATCTCCTCGTTTTTTTCTCTATCTAGGTCTAGTCCAGGAGATTATTTATCTTTGTTCTGGAAAAGATTATTGTAGTAGTATTCTTATTATTAGTTCTTTTGCCTTCCGAGTATGGAGAAATTTGTCGAATGGAAAACTTACGAAATGAAGAGAAGAATATTTAAGAAAGAGAAAATGTGTAGAGTGCCATCTGGACAAGGAATCATTATCATTTCCTTCTCGACTTTCCTGTTCCTGTCCGTAGTCTTAATATATCTATCTGTAAATATAAGTCGGTCAGCAAGTACCGAAATTCAAAGCCCAACCCAATAAGACAATTAGCATTGCCACGTTCAATTCCGGAAGTTGAGATTTCAATAATACGAATAGATAGCAATAAACGGTAAATTACTCGCGCGGATATTATTCTGATATCTTGAATATCACTCAACCACACCCCAAGTTCCAACCAGTATTGTATCATGTTATCGAAGAAAAGAAAATTTCCCGCGTAGAACGGTCCAGGCCACAAACCATGGTCCATGTTACCCCACCGGGGTGTTTAATCGCCCGAGTAAATCAATTTTCCCTCTTCCTTTCCCGCGGCGGGTATTTCGATTAAGAGCGGATGGTGATATTGCGCTTGTCAAAAACGGTTCTTGGAAGCTCGCAAATATAGAAATATGGAAATTTTCCGTCCGATCCTCCATGCGAACCATGCCGAATTATCAACAAACCCAGGGACGGAAAATGCCTGGTAAGAAAGGGAAATTTTATCAGATGAAATTGACATTAACATTAAAGCCAAGGCAAAGATCTGAACAAGGACCAAATAATTACTTCAATCTCTGAACGTGTAGTGAGACCAATCTTGGTAAAATAAACAAGATCGTATTGCTATTGTTTAAATTCGATGTTCCCAAAAGGACATTTGCGGAAAATATTCTTGGGACCCTACGAAGGGTCCCAGACTAATCCTTTAAACAAAAAGAAAGAAAAACACTTCGCAAGTCGGCTCTTCGCGCGGCTTTCTCGTATCCTCACCCTCGAGCTGCTCTTACAACCTACAGGCTATAAATAACGCTCGTACCGCGATTCTCATCAATTTCAAGCCGAAAAGTTTTCTCACCTGCGCGATTGGCGATAGTACCAATGTCCACTAGCGAAAGACTCATTCTTGCCGCCTCCGCGAAATTTTTATCACGCTGGGAAATTTAAAAAAAAAAAAAAAAAAAAAAAAAAAAAAAAAAAAAAAACATCGTCAGTATTGGCAAAAACGGCTGTGGAGGCGGCTATAGAACATATCAGGATGCCACTCGATCGATTCAATCTAGAGTCAAGACGCTCTAAATTATTCGTACCTCGTTTAAAGCAATTCAGATCTCTCGAAGGGAAAGAGCCGTGAGAGATGGAAATAGCCGCCTCCCAAAGTGAGAAAATGATCATCACACGCTAGGCAGAGGAAGGGTATTGTGAACATTCACACATTGCAAGATTCAAAAACCGTGACCTTTTTTTTTGTATTTTTTTTTTTTACTTTTTTTTGAACCCTTGCTCAACTCATAAGAACCGTCATCCTTGGAAAGGAGCATTGAAACCTTCTGCAGAAAAGCAAAAAAAAAAAAAAAAAAAAAAAAAAAAAAAAAAAAGTAAATGGGACAAGACAAGATACAGAAGACAGGATAACGTACACAATTATACTTGGCGCTCGGTGCGAAGGAGGGGCAGTGAGGAGAAAAGAAGAGGAAGAGAAAGAAGAGGGCGGAGAGACAAAAATTGAAGATTTGAAGAACGGAATGTATCGAGAAGACTACAATGCGAATGAGAAAAACAGGGCCAGAATTCGAATTTGTAAAAAAGAAAAGGCCTCGAACGTACTGATACGTACCTTACTTACTAGCAGCATTCAACAGTAAGGCACTAAGGCCGATAGGACAGAGACGGTATCACGGGTATGCATGCTATACGTTCGCCATCCGATCCTGTCTTGTACGCACGTTCCCTTTTTCTATATGTCGGATGTTTCCTTCCCGAACGGGGGACGAAGAACAAGAAGAAAAAAAAAAAAAAAAAAAAGTAAGCAGTATACAAATAAGTAATAAGTAAGATGTAACGAAACGTTAACGTCTCAAAGGCAACAAAAGAAAAAAAAAAGGAAAACTGCGCCAGTCGTAATCACCTTACTTTGGATATAGCAGTATGGTCTAACCTGTGGCGTGTTTCTTACAATACAAAAAGGATAAAGATAAAGAGAGTTAAATGTCTGTGACGAAGTAATTGTAATAGCTTCGGCGATGTAAATCAACGAAAAGAAAAACACCCCGCCCCGTCCACCGTTCACCGCGCCGTTTTCCGTTCGTCGATCGATCAATAGTATTTTTTAATATATTCAAATATTTCTGTTTAAAAATGACAGTGAAGAATGAGGTCATATGTTCACTGATTCTTTCTAGAAAATTTCAATTTATAGGAAGAGAAGGGGGGGAAGAAGACTCCAAAGTGTCACTCGCAAAAGCCGCTGGAACAAAAAGAAACAAGCCAGGGTGGTGGTAGTGGTGGTAGTAGTGGTGGTAGTAGTTTAAAATAGAACGAACAATTCGAAAATCCGCCATTTCGCTGTTTCAAAGAACCGGACCGCTGGCAATTAAGCAACAGCGAGAGCGACGGTGGTTTTATTTCATCCGTCATCTATCAT
The DNA here is from genome assembly GCA_002224055.1 of Pezizomycotina sp. ARF18. NCBI lineage: Eukaryota > Fungi > Ascomycota > Pezizomycotina sp. ARF18. The sequence continues at coordinate 4,487 of AZLU01000305.1, read as the reverse complement.
GATTAACCGCTTCTATATAATAATCTCTACATAGCCATTGATTGCGAGTAAGCTGATCTCAAATTGTTGCAAATCCCCCCCCTCCTCCTTCAGCTTCAATATACATGAAGATTCGCAAATTTTCAAAACTCGGCTAAGCAGCTATCTCGAAAATCGATTTTATTGTAAAGAAAGATAAAATAGAATGTACACATTCGATTGATTGACATATAAGTACATATGGAATGATAAATTATAGAAAGAATAGTTAAATTCTTTATATAGTTATATTATAGGTATGAAATGAAGGATAGGTTATAGATATTATTGTATATATAGGTTTTTTCTTTTTTTTTTGTACAAAAAATAACAGCGAAAATAGGACTTTCCCCTCCCGTTTTTCCTTTTTGAGATGTAAATGTATAGGATTTTCTCTTTTTTTAGTGAATGAACAACTCCTGAGAACTGCAGACCTGATAGATATTTTTTAAAAAGAAAAGAAGAGAAAAGGAAATGTACAAGTAAAGAAAGGATAAGGCAGATATTAAGTAGGATTGAAATGTGTACAATAAGAAAAAAAAAAATTACAGGTAAAAAGGAAATTTATAGCGAATGACTGATCATATTGAAACCCGGTTTATAAAACTAATTAAAGGAAACAAAAGAACCACAGGTGAATTGTAAAAAACCAATTGACGCCAGGAGAAATTTTGTTTTAAAAAAGTCTTTTCTCTAATTTCAGCAAAACGAGCGAACGAAAAAAAAAGAGCACCAAATAAAAAAAAAAAAAAAAGCAAAAGAGAATAAGAATGACGGGGGCTAAAATTTACAAAAAAAAAAAGCTTCGCAGCTAGGAACAAAACGAAATCTAAAAGAAGTTAAAGTCCGCGTCGGGTCGCAGGGAAGCAGGGATAGTCTGACCCATCGTTGCCGAGAACAGCGATGGAAGTAGGCGACAGAAGCGAAGTATGCTGGTCCTTGCCAGAAAAAGCGCAGGGAACTCGCGTGCTTGCTGAGGAACGACGACTCGCAGAGTTGTGATTAGAATGGAGGGGTGAGGATAGAGTCAATATCTGAGAGCAGAGCAGTGTCTGTATCGGACACAAGCGTCGCGCAGGTCGCGTTGGAAGCGGCACGGGACCTTCGTCCCTGCAGCTCCGCCTCTTTGGCTTCGACAACGGCCTGGAAATACGAGGCAGGAGGATTGCAACCTCCCGAGGTCCTGCCGGAGCGCGGCGGAAAGACGACGCAGGAAGCTCTCCTTCTCGTTCAGCGACGGGAATTCTTGGAACTGCGGGTTCTTATAACGCTTCCTCATATGGCCCTCCGGAAGGCTGGAGAAGGAAGAAAGTGACCGTATGTGATTCGCCGCCCGAACAGCTCTCATCTTCATCTTCTCATGATGAGGCACCTTGGAGCTGTAGTCGTAATCACTCTCGTCGAAAACACCGAACCCACCATCGGCCACGCCAATTTGGGTGGTCACCGGCGGCTCATAGGCGGAGACGTCGGAAGGGCTGGAAGAGCCTGCGTGGGAGGCGAGGAAATAAGAGCAGCAAGATTGACAGCCGACGCCGATGCCGAGGTAGGCGCCGAGCTGCTCTTGGTAATCGGCGGGTTAGGGAACAAAGCAGTGAGATCCGCAACCGCGCCGGTCGAATCTCTTAGAACAGAATCCTCATTGCCTTCGTTATCCGAAGCTTCAACCTCTTGGTCGTAAGACCAATCAATGTCGTCCTCCCAGGAGGCGAAGTCCCCACCCTCCTCTATGGATGACGACTTTGCGTCCGTTTTTATCGTACCATTCCTTTGTAAGGCTTTCGACATACGCTTCTTTGCTGCCGGTGGCTGCTCAAGGACAGGCGGTAAAGGCATGCCGGTAGCAGCATGCCCGGTGCTAAGACCCAGCGTATCAGACGCTTGGCTAGCGGGTCTGACGGCCGCGGGGGAACAAGGAGATTGTTGTTTACGACAATCTCCGCGATGGCTTAAATGTTGTCAGGAATAAGCCCGACGACGAATCCTGGCTCGAGGAAGTGTCAGGGCGGGATCCAGATTGCGTTCTATGATGCCGTGAGCGAAGTTCGAACGTGCCGGTGGCGAGAGGGGAGAAACGAGCTCGTCCTCTCATCGGGTATATCTGGAAGGATATCGGACTGGTGTGGAACAAAACTGCTCCGGCGCCTGGGGGAAATGGGCGGCGAGGGTAGCTCATCTGTTCCTTGGAGAATGATGATAGATTCACGAATCATAGACTCGCGCGTGTCGACTCCTCGTAAGCACCTCTTAGTGCCATTCTGGAGGACGTGCGCGGAGGAGGGGAGAGTGAGATGGGAAGAGGTTAGCTAGACTGTCAATCGACCTCGTGCTAGACCGATTTAAGTCAGCCATTGATTCAACCGGCGAGTAAGCACTGTCTAGCGAAGGAGATGGCATGAGGCCATCAGTTCGTATAGGTAAGCGTTGAAAGTCCCGGACTGAGGGTAGGCGCGGACGGATGGTCTAGAGTGGTTGTAGTCGGTGACGGTGTAGGTGTCGAATAGCCTTTTCCCACCCTCTCAAGTTCGACATTGTACTTCTGTCAATGTCGAGATAGGTAGAATCCACGTGTGAAAGGTGCTTAAAATGGAATGGCGAACTGATTGGTTACCACGAAGCCTAGAGTTGGAATCCTCTATAGTAAAATGTTAGCTATTGTGGGCGAAATAATCAAATGTTTAATTTGTTTTAAGGCAGAAAGGGATAACGTACGACGAAGAAGCCTGTGGAAGTTGGGGTACTTCTCGATTGAGGAATCTCCCTGCCTCGACGGGCTCTGCTATCACCACCTCTTCGTCGATACTGCCTGTAGCAGCGTGCATTGCAACCGCGAAGGAGTCTTTCGTAGGCGGGGGTTCATAGATACATTTTGGAGAAGGAAAAGTGCAATTGATCTTCGGGTTCTTCCTCTTTGATAGCATGGTTCCCCAGCCTGCTCGAGCTCGTGATCTCATTGAAGAGGACGAGTCTTCCGAGTAATGGTGTTGGTGTCGGTGGAATGATTTCTTGGTACGGTGAAGAACGACGACCTCTTCCTAACCTGCCGCGATGAAGGTCGGGATGCAGGCATTGTTTGTGATTATCGTTACTAAAGTATTCGTCCCTCATTCTGGATATCTCTTCTTGTTGATGTTGATGTTGATGTTGTTATGGCGGTGGTGAGTTGTTGAAGCTGTCGTTGAATCCCACACTTCTTCAGGTATTCTTGGTTTTCGAAGGAACGTGATGATGAACGCCGGCTGGCGACCTTATTAATAAGAAAAGAGACCGCATGAGTAAAATGACGATTGCGAGGATCCTGAGAAAAGCAGGAACGAAAAAAAAAAAAAAAGGTACAAATATAAAAATCACCCAAAAAAAAAAAAAAAAAAAAAAAAAAAAAAATAGAGCAACTAAACCTAAGCCAAGATACCCTTGTCACGAAAGAAAATAAGAAAATAAAATATAGAAATAAAAATAAAATAACGTAAAAAAATTGAGAGGGAATCGAAAAAGCAAAATTCGCAGTACTGTCAAGGTTCCAAGGTGGTATATAGTGTCGAGTAAAATAGACCCCAGCAAGTGAGTGGTAGAGTGGTGTTTCAAATAATTGTAGTAAATGATAATGATAAATATTTTTTTTCTTTTCTTCTTTTCCAAGTTGTCTCGCGTGATGATAGAAATAGGAAAGCGATATAGCTAGAGGAAATACTACTTATTTTCCAAAGTAATAAGTCCCTCAAAGAGAGAGATACTTGAAAGTAAATAAAACCAGTGATAATATTAGGTGTAAAAAAAGGATATATGTCGGAAAGGGCGATCAGAAATATAAGAAAAAATATATTTTTTTAAATGATAATGAATAAAAACGATGTGCGATGAGAGCGATGACGGGACGGAAACAACGCCGGTGCAGATCGATCTTGCCAGATCAAAATCGAGCAGTTGAAAAAAAAGTAGCAAGGGAGAGTGAGATGCCAGAGCCTTTCAAAACAAACTTGCGACTGAATATCCAAGAAACAGCAAGGGAAAGAAACAAATGGCGGAACAGAAAACGGGACAAAGAGCTGCAAAAGTAAACGTTTCTTTCCCCGGACCAAAGAGTCTTCTATTTTGTTTGCTCTTCTGTAATATCTTGATCGCCAACGTTTCGACCGAGGCTGCTCTCTGATGATTAATTCTGATCTGCTTTCTCTTCGTCTGCCTTTATGCTCGATGCTTCGCACCGCTGTGATCGTAATCTCGTCGAGGCAACGCGACGGTTAAGAGATCAGAGTGGACGTCGAGAGAAACAGCGAGTCATACGAAAGGAAAAAAAAAATTTATGGAGATAAATATTGTAACACAGTAGTAACTCTGTATTGACTGCCGAGATGCCTCTAACACATTTGACCTGTACCCTGCGTGATACGGGGAATTGAAGATTCAGCAAGAATAAGATCCTCGTCGAGTCAGAACCCCAAGAGAGTATTCTATAGTATAGAGGTTGA
>AZLU01000304.1:0-39864 GCA_002224055.1 Pezizomycotina sp. ARF18 | reverse complement strand
GATCTTTGAAAACTGTTATTAAAAAAGTATTCGAGTCCTTAGGCGGGATTTCTTTGTTCTTATCTTTATTTAGTTTTTTTTTTTTTTTTTTTTTGATTCTAAGAACGTATTAGCCATGTAATATACATGCGTAACATTTCAAACCCCAAAATACCTAGGATAGGCATGCTTGTTCGCTAGCTCTACGATCATAAGCACTAAGGCCGAGATACCCTCAGAGGAGGTTGAATTATGGAGTTTGTTGATCTGCAAGGATTCAGGCTTCTCTTCACGCCGCAAAGTTTTACAAATCTTAGTGTTATGAAATTGGAAATAACTGACATTTTAGCATTGAAGGCTTAACGTAGTGAGGAAACATGGCAAAAATTTACCTAAGTACGCCTTGATATTAAGTTGATATAATGTTCCTCGTGTGCCTACTTACGAAGAAATAAGACACAAAGCTTGCCTCTGCCGGATCATGTTTTCGCGGGTCGACTCTTTATGTCCCTGCGATCTCTCCCTTCCACCTGTGTTTCTTCTTCTTCTGCTTCTTGGTCCTAGAATTGCTTTAGCCTTTTAGTAAAGAGCTCCGGAGTTTTCTTTCACACGAGGTCAATTATATATACTCGATCTGAGATTCATTATCGGCCCCTAGGCTCTTTGGAAATCGATGTTCTAGCGATAAGCCTCCCTGTCTAGAAAGTACGCCATGACTTGCCAGTGGGCGCGCACCCGGGAATCTCGGGTTGCCATTATCATATTGGGCTTGTTCCTCATAGGCACGATATTGAATTATCGTTTCCCTGCCGCGGGTATCATCCGCGATAGTCTACCGCCGTCCGTAGGCAATCGCACAACACTAGCAAAAAAGATCAGATTCCCTGGACGTCCGGTCTAAAAAAATAAGACGTGCGCGTGGATTCCAAGGAAATGATACCGGAGGTAAAAGGGAAGCGTACGTCACGTTTGTGACGTACAAAGAGGGTGAAGATCTATCGGAGGATGGGACCTTTACTACAGGTGTGCGAGGATGATCGTTTTCCCACTCGTGCATAATAAGGATACTGGGGACAAACAGTGGCAGGGACGTCGTTGTAAGTAACAAGGATTCTGCGTATTTGACAAGGAGGACATAAAGAGAAAGATCAGCGTTAACACAAAGCCTGAAACACTATTCTGACGCTGCATCCAGGTTATGGTGAACCCCACGTGGTGGAGTGGAAGCGCGAGCAACTGTCCCGTGACGTGCCGTGGTAAAACTCGTAAAGGATACCCGCTGCCCGACAGTTTCGAGGCAAGGCTCGGCAGTCATTGGGAGCACGATTACATGAAGCTCCGCCTCCGGGACTTACCCGACTACGATAAATCCTCTTCCTTGACGCGCGACATCATCGTGATCCACCGGCTAGACACGTCATTTTAGCGCAACTCTACGAATAAATTTCCGGCCCTCTCGCTCGAAGGAGCTCCCGGCCCCAACGCGAGTGACGAGAAGCAGCAGGTTGAGGTGCACAGCAAGGTGGAAAGATATGTCCTCGACGCGTACTACGACGTCGGCCGCTCCACAGGTCAATTCAACTCGGGTTTCTTCGTCATGCGACCGGACAAGCGGATCTACAGTAGGTTGGTAAGGCTGGTACCGTACCTCTATGGCGGTGCGACGGTGGGTGAAACAGAATCTACTTAACTGGGCGTTTCGTCCAAACGGACCGATGCCTTGGAAAGCTTTGCCTGCTTCGAAGGGAGAAAATCACCCTAACGATCAGAATATCGTTCAGAAAGGCCTCTGGATCCTGCACGAGAAATTTTGGAAAGCTAAAGGTGAAGTCAAAGCTCACGCAAATCGGATCCAGAATATGATGGAAGGGATTTTACGTGTCGCGATCGCACTGGCTACTAATAGCACTCAAGGTGCCTTAAACCATTACCTACTACCATGGGTATATTGTTAGTTATATTCTAAAGTTAAAACTTACAAATATTTTATTTTTCTTTTATATTTAATTCGAGACTTTTATTAGAAGCGCTTATTAAAGGTTTATCATGCTTTTAGCTAAATATATATTTAAAGAAATAAATTTATTATAGTACTTTATTTAGTCTAAAGATTTAACAGATTTACAAGGCCTAGACACTAATAGTACCGCTTAATATAGACTATTTTAACCTAGCTATAGAATATTATAGTATTAAAAGCTGTAAAATAGATTTACCAAGTAATTGTCGGTGATCGTTAGCAATATGATAATGATGACGCATCGCGATATCAACAAAAACTTCAAAAAGGAAAAAACAGCACTTGGGCTTCAAGTATAGATTTAGCTTGCGGCACGGAAACTCAAAGTATATCCACCTCGGACTCTTTAGGATTTTCAGAACTCTTTAGTTGCAATCGTCTTAAGATCTAATTTAAGCTTTAACACTGCTAGGAGGACTTCTTGAGTTTGATCTTTCTTTTGAGGTGTCAGTGGGCATTCTATTTGACGTACTTTCTGCTCATTTGAGATACGTACATACGTTTCCGTGCTATCCTCTGCTTTCTACCCAAGGACCATTTTGATAGCGCGCGATAAGCTTGTGCGAGAAAGGACAGCAACGATGCGTCACACAGCGAAAATTAAACTGAGGGCCATACGGCGGTCGAAATGGTCTGTCGTAGCCATAGTGCTTACTGCCTACCTATTCTTTCTAGGCGTCAGACTGGACACCATCGCGCAAGTGAACCGCCAGCGAATGTTCGAGCAGTATGGTCGGTTCTACACTGGTTCGGGGTTCAAGCAGCTGTCGGAGTCGATATTTTGGCAGAGACACGCATACGGCAACAAGGATGGCGCGGATACGGATGAGGTTCCTATGTCTGCTCACAATAGGACTTTGGGGTTTGGAAGATATATTATCTGAGTTTACCGAGGTAGGTCGACGTTTCGATAGTTTGAGAAAGGCCTATTGAGGTACCTCAGTTGACGTGAACTAACGTTGAGATACCGGCATTTAGGCGCCGTGATAGACAGGATGGAATGGAGCTCATCGCTAGCGTGACGAACTTGTCAATCACTCTTGTACCCGGTGTAAGCATGACGAATTCTGTTTAATAGTTTCTAATCGTTTAATCACTTACAACTGCTGATAATTATTGCGAGACGGCCACGATTGTACGCACGGTCATCTATAATGAAATAGGTCCTCGATGATGAAGTTAGCGAAAGAGAAAATCCTAAATTAACCAACCATATCGGCCTGTGGCGCGCCTCGGCGAACGCATGGAAGCAAATGCTAAGGGAGGGTCTAGAGACGGCATTGTTCCTAGATGATGACGCGATTGGGATTACCATATTCACGAAATTTTTGAGGATATGAGCAAGGCGCTGCGGAAGCAAGGCCCCGAAGGTAGCCCTTTCAGGATTGTGAAGGGGAGCGAGTGGAGAGAGGATGAGTGGCGGACTGCTCCGTACGGTTCGTATTATTCCGTCTTTTCCGATCTTACGGTCTTTCTTGATCTTGATGCATGATGGGGTCCATTTTGATCAATTTATTATCGATCTACGCAGGTTTTGATTGGGACATCCTCTGGCTGGGCTGGAGTTCAGGAAGCTTCAAAGCGGGAGACCCCAGATCGGAACCGGAGCTGCGCAATCTCACATATTTCTATCCGGACCGCAACATGCCCTCCGAGGAGATGATGCAACGGAAGAGGAAGCCCTTTTTCCCTACCCACGCGGAGCTGTTGGAAAGCACTTGGAGCGAAGAGGCCTGGGAAACGGCGCTTGGCGCCGGCGCAGCAGGCCGCGTTGAATTCATCAGGAGAATGGGGACCGTACATCCAGGGTGACCCATTCACTTATATACCCCCTCCGCGCATGCTTGCTCCCGCCGACGGTACACTGGCGTCAACCTGGGCTACGCCTTGACGCGAAGGGGAGCGGAAAGAATGCTCTTCCACCTGGGCGTCAAGGACTGGATGAGAGCTCCCCTGGATCTATCTTTCAGGGATCTGGTTGGAACTGGGCAGGTACGCAGTCTGATGGTCATGCCGCCCGTAATCCACGACTGGAAGGTCGGCGGGACTCAGGACTCGGATAACGACCCGAGCCCGAGAAGGCGGCGCCAATATCGAGGTTCCCTTGAATCAGGGGTTCGGCGGGAGCCTGCGGATAAGCGTGAGGTCATACCTGAGTTCTATACTGAATAGCCACGAGCGTAAGGAAAGCAAGAATAATCCTAAACAGCTAAATTATTGGGAGGAGTTGGTCGAAGCGAGGCGCAGATTGGCCCGGGATGACCCGGCGCAACTGCAACGCTGGGATGAAGAACAATTAGTGGCAGACACACTCAAGGAGGAAGACGACGCGCAATCACGTGAAAAAGAGTCTGCAGGCAAGGAATCGGAAAAAACTATACAGACGGAAGGGATATTAGAGCATGGAGAAGAGAGAAGGGAAGAAGAAGAGGGCGAGAAAGGGGAAGATAGGGAGAAAGAGGAGAAAAAGGAAAAAGACGATGAGACGGGGGAACACGCGGGGATAGAGGTTGACAACGACTGGAAAGCGGCCAAGCTTCGAGCCATGGGAGATGAGCTTGAAAGAAAGCAGATGGAATTGGAGAGGCTACAAACAGTGCTAGCAAGTAAAGAAGAATTAAGGACGAAGAACCGGAGAAAGAGCAGCCCCAGGAATCGCTTTCAGAGCCAGCTGTACAAGAGGGATGAGCAACCATGAGGAGCTGGAAAAGCAGCTTGCAGACCAGATTGAGAGACAAAACGAGAATTTGTACTGATGCAGCTCGGCTGCTCATGAGATCAGCTATCGATGTACCAGGACCTAAGGTTAGGAATATAACATGGATCTAGAACTCGAAACGACACTTATGGCCAGAGGATCACGAAAACTTCCTAGTCGAATACAGAGAGCCAAAAGGATATTTCCGGGTAGTTTATAAGTGCCACTAGTAATAACATCAAACTTAAAGGAGCAGCTTCGGGATTGGATACCGATAAATGAAACGTCAATATAGGCTATTGTTTACATGCCCTTAAGGTCCACAGAAGAGGAGGTCTGCGAAGTAAATCAGCGACCTGGTGAATCAGCGAACTTGGTGCCGTTGCAACTTGCTATAACGAGAAGCATAAAAACCATCCATCCTCCCCTGTACCTTCAAGTATTCTTCCCTTTTACGGCCAACTCCCAGCTCCCAGAACCGCTGATGTAGTAGTATATATCCCTTTTCGACTGCGTCGGCAGGCGCGGCTTCTCGATCCTATCATCTGGCATTCTGGACCACGGCATCGGGCCTGTAGGCCGGAATACAAAGTTGAATAAGTTCTGTTCCGGATAAGCAAGACCTCCATAAAGGCTTTGATAAGGTAGAAGCTTTACGAGATGATTGTAAAGCGCCTTAGACGGTTTTACGAGTAGAATGCCGGAATTAAGGTAGTTTTGAGGTCCAGGTTCTTCGGAGATCCCGCCCATAAGTGTATTAGTTTATCATAGTAAGCTGCCATAACATATGTCTTTATACCGGCCTCCCGAAGATCTCCTTCAAGTTTCCCTCGTCAGCATTCCTGACACTATACGATCCCTTTTCGAGTACTTTTTGTTCAACATTGGACTCGTGGTTCCACAGTTCCTCAAGAGGCTTGATGACCACTATATCCGCATCGAGGAAAAGAACTCTCGTGTACTCTTCCAACTCCCACACCCGGAGCTTTTGAAAAGTCATGTTATACTTTTCATTAGGCACTGTGAACGGAAGCTCAACAGTTTCGACCTCCTTGACAATCGCACCGTCCCTCGTGAGCTCCAGACGCCTCCAAAGTGGGCAAAATTTGTCGACCATAACCTATTAAATTAAAAGAGTGAGCAATAGACAAAGTAGGCGAGCATGCAGCATCTATTAGTAGACGTACCACGAAATCCCGTTTCACATCCTTCAGTTTAGGATCGTGTAAGAGCGAATATACTTGAAGCCGCGTTGAATTATACAGCAGGTCTTCCGCAGGGGTCGGCAAACTGTCGGCTTGAAATGAGAGTCACATAGGCCTCCTTATTATGCGCCACTTTTACTGCTACTGAGCGATAGCCACCCAGGAGATTCAGGTTTCCAATAGCAGCTGGCCAGGTAGCTGCAAACAGGGTGAAAGAATGAAGGACCATGCAAGCAAAGATTGTTGCGAGAAGAACGAAGGCATTCTGGAGTCGCCTATTAGAGGTAAACGATCTTACGAGCCTGAAAGGCATATTACCAGGCCGTAACAAAATGTTCCTTGTGAGCGCTTTCCACCGTACAAGCAATTATCATCGAGCATTAGCATGAATTACTGGTATCTCTCGGGTTTTGAAATTTCTCAAGTTCCCTGCACTTGATAACATAATTAACTTCTATTATTCCGGAGAAAGATGTTGTTCCTTTGAGTTAGCTTGATCCCCGCAGTTCTTAACCTTCACGCATACTCAAGCTTCCAAATCCTCGATTCGTGTATTGAACAGCTATCATATGGCCGATCTAAAGTTAATTAAAGCTTACATCCCAAGCTAATGCCACAAAGCTGTCCCCAGCTTAGAAGACGGTGCATACTACGCCTGGGTATACATGATCACAAATAGCTTTGGTTCACCTCTCCACAGGGGTCATCTCTTTACCTGCTGTTAAGGTTTTCTCTTCCGCACATCCTCTCTGACCTCTTACGTACGTCTTTTGCTTTGTCACTCCTTGTGTGTTAACCCAAACATCGCGCTCTCAGATCATTTAAATACCCGAAAGCTTGTACCAAGCGCCACGGCTGTTATAATCCAATGGCAACGCGTACCGGGGTCATATCCTAGGCACGTTCGCCATCTACCTCATTTTTCATTTTCTTTCTGTGGCCAATATTCTAATGCCGCGTCCTTCGCTACGAAGTGGTCCGAGAGTACAATACAGACGAAGAATAATGGAGGTCTCAAGGTTGGCAAAAAAAAAGCATGGGTTACTTTCCTTGCGAATACCGCCAAGAGTAGTCCGCAAGACCCCGAGGCTACTACAAGTCCACGAAAATGTTGGTATTTTAACTCGTTCACAATCCCGCAACGCGAGATCTAGAGGGCAGAACTGTCGTGGTAAGATTCGATTTTCTGCTTGTGATGGTTCTGTGGCTATGCAAAATACTAATTTGCGACACCACGGGCGGAAATTCGTGTGCTAAAGGAGATCTTCAGTTTCGTGTCGCTAAACAGTTATAGCTACTTGAGAAGTAGAATAACGGAAGCTGGACCAGCTATCCAACGACTGCGCGACAATAGAAGTGGTCGATGACGTTGAATTGCCGAGCAATTTCAAGTATAACTATTGTCCTCCACGCGTGTATAAGGGGCTTATATCCCCATCCTTCTGTCAATCAAGCATCCGAACATCCGTAAAAAAACACTATCCGAGTCTGCATTAGCGTTCTCACAGTAATATTGGGGGATCCTTATGTATTCGCCATAAATTTGATGTGGAATATTATGTCATTGTCCTCATAGCCTGTATTTGAATTTCGACTCGAGCATCCTTATGGAATTTTGACTCGCTGCATTGTCCCTCGAGCTTTTAGTGGACGGAAGCCCGGATTCGTAATCGGCTTACGGTTGTAGTGATGCGATAAGGTTATGTACACTATACTCAGGTGAATTGGATTTTAAATTTCGCATGACGCAGTTAGAGGTTTACGTTGTCCTGAAATAAAGTCAAAATTCCGTTAACACATGTCAACTAGCTAGCGGGGCTCTGATTTCCTCAAAGCTCCTAGGATCCTTACTTATGTCTAAGCTATAAGAGATCGCGACCGAGCTACATGGCTTCAAGCCTCCTCCACTCCTGAGTGTTCACCTTATTTCGAAACACCTCCCAGTCAGCGCTCTAGCCATGAATCTAAAAGCAACCGCTACACCCGGGCAGCTTTCATAATATTGGGTATATTCGTATCATGCCTGATACTCGATATGATCGCCCTCGGCAATATTCATGTGCCGGCAGGAGCGTCGCGGTCGCTGCGCAACAGTCAAGAAAAACTCTCTTCGATGTTTAAGGGACTATCTAAAGGCGAAATCAATCTCGAAACCGACGATTCCGAAAATATTACGGAAACAGGCAAGAGGGAAGCATACGTAACATTTCTAGCAAACTCTCGCGGGAGAGTGGAGACGGAATCGATAGGGTATTTTAACTCCACAAGGATGTTACTGTTCCAACTTTTGCATAATCCTGAGACTCGTGACCTTTATGGCAGACCCGTAGTGGTAAGAACCCTTATTCAACGCGCTTTATTTTTGATAGTTTCCATTAGTATTGGCCCTCTGTTGTATCCAGGTTTTCAACTTGAAGCCCGAAACTAAACTACATGCTGCGGAAAACCAGGTAATGGCCCAGAAAAACCTGGAACAGTGGAAAAAGGATCAACTCGCAAAAGAAGGAGCCATAATTAGGGATGTGGAGGATGTGCCGCTACCGGAGGGTTTCACGAGCAAATTTTCATCTGGGTTTGCGGACACGTTCACGAAGTTTCGTGCCTTCGAATTTCTCGAGTATAACAGGATTTTGTTTATTGATGCAGACGCTATCCCTATACACTCGCTGTATGAGTTCTTCGATCACGAGTCTGCCCAGCCACATCCAGTCCTAGAGCAAAAAATGATCGAGCCAGTCAGCGAAGAAGAAAAGAAGGTAGAGGGGGATGTAAGAAGCGAGATTAAATCTTACATTTTCGGCGCATACCACGACGCCCACATGCCTGAAGATTACTCGTGTCTTCAATGTTTATGTTCAAGCCAGATAAAACATGTATGAGAGGTTAACCAGGTTAATACCGCACGACGATTTGTATTCGAACAAGTTCGGCGAGCAGGGTCTCCTTAATTGGGTATTCCGTTGGAACGGGCCAATGCCTTGGAGAATCATGCAGGATTTCAGGGGAGAAAATTGGCCCGCGGACTCTGAGGATAAAGTCGAAAAGAAGGACTCTGGGTACTACATCACCACTACTGGACTGATGGTTATAGGTCGCATCAGGGACTTCTAAGGGATCTTGTCAATAAAGTCTGGAACCAGATGGAAGGATACTATAGCTGTTACTTCGATGACAGTTGTAGAGCGAGAGCCAGGGAAATTGTAACATGAAGATCTCCAGATAGGACACACACGTGTTTATCATTTTTATTAATGTATTCGAAATGACCATTTTGCACTCGACGTGTATGCCCTACGAGAGCTGACAAGCTAGACTCAAAGGCGCACCTTTGATCATGATTACTATACTTGCGCAACCAGATGGCCCACGCCCAATTCAAATCAAGTTTGTTGACACAGAATGATAAATTAAAGGTCGGGAGGTTTACAGTAGTTTATGGGAATAATTTTGTTATTAAAATAAATATCTTGCGTTCTTGTTCTGAGTAATTTTGATATTAGTTGCCGTTAACTAAAGAGGTTTAAGACTATTGAAGTTTCGTATGACCTAGTTACAAAACCGAGGACGGGATAAATGGTGAGATTGGGGATTTGGGCATCGTCTCCAAATTAGACGTCTGTTTTTCCAACGGAGTTCATCTTAACATCCGACTCTAGTGATTTATAGCGATTGTAGTACCAAGTCGAAATAACTATAATCCCACATCCCACAATAGTCGTTGGGGCCATAGTTTCCGATCGTAGTTCTGGAAAAGCTATGCATTGACAAACGCAGATATTAACGAGACTGAGAAGTGTGGCCACGATCTTATCCAGGTTTGAAGATAGTCGGAGAATTGTCGCAACCACGAGGCCGGATAGGCCATTTAATGTGACGACCAGTGTATTAGGACTGAAATTGTGGCGAGCACGCTATTATTAGCGTTGATATTCGTCGAAAGTACTCTGTCTGGACCAGGAAGTTGCCTCTCCGCCTCCAATTTCGGCTGCCGCCAGAGATACGCATCCAGGGAGTTCTGAAGGGGAATTGCGCATAAGGCAAACGCGAAGCCCCAGAAGTAAAGTTTGTCTGGGCATACCAGAAGTTGTCTTCCTTCTTGAGTATGAGCTCGCTATACACCGATGCAATTGCTGAAAGGATAGCTATGGTGATACTGATGACTGGTCCGGCAATTACGCGGTATTGGGCAGCAACAGCATCCTCCACATTGCCCTTAATCTCCTTAGAGTTCAATAGAGATGACGCTGAAAACGTGTACAGACCTACGCAGATGAACGCAAGTGAAACCCATACCCTCCGATCACGCTGCGGCTTTACGGCAAAGTGGTGAAGAATGGCAGTCGACGGTAGCTTAGCCATTATGCCTCCTTGTACAAGCGCTGGGACATCAATCTCAGTGCAATAAAGTACAGGATTTGGTTCACAAGGTAAAGCAGGGCTGGGAATGCGTAAAGAAAGTACGCTTTATTGTTGTTGATTGAGGTGAGTAATTTTTCATGCCTGTTTGTCTTGGCTGTGGGGCCATGCTCAGAAGCTAGGAATACTTTGGCCTCATCAACTAGCGCCTGTGTTCCCTCTAACGATTGAAGCTCCCCATCTTTCTCAGCTGCACTTTGACTTTCCGATGAGAAAGGGCATTCTGAATCTTTCATAATGTTTCGCTTTTGGTAACCTGCGTAATGAGCCTTAATTAGCATATAACTGTCAGTAACTTGGCACATGTAACCAGGAATCACCACCTTCATAAAAATTGCGCATGAAATGACGAGCTTGAAAAATTCTGCATAGGTAGCGATTTCTGCCCCGACAGAGGCCGGCGAGACCCATGAAAGGAGGCATAGCAGACGAGAGCGCGGGTTGTGTCGAGCAAAATGAAAGCTACCACTGCCGCCGACATGATTATTGCTGGGCATAATATCCAAGGCCAGGAAATACCCCCTAGTCGAATTCGTCGCTGAACGGTGAAAATAAGCACGGCTAGAATATTAGGGGGTCTTCGAAGGAAACCTCTTTCCCCAAGTTCATATTTTTATTTTGTTTTTTCTTGTTTTTTCTCTTTGATATTTTTACTTTTCTTTTCTTTCCTTAGCTGCTTGCCTGAGTAGCATCCTGATAAGGAAATTAGCTTCCTCAAAAAACTTTACTACTCCTATGACCCGTTTGTACCTTCGAGTCAACACCATTTCGATGTGAAGAGACTTGATCCACCGCTCCACCGCTTCGAAATTAGATTGAAGCCGGGATATTATAACTTAAGCCCCTCTTAATAGAAGTGGAGCGCCGTTTTAAGATTTGACTTGAGGTCACAACTCTCCTAGAGGTCTTCCCCGCGAGCTGTACTAAGATTTGAAGTCAACGCGTGATAGAATCGAAGAATTTTAGACTCCAATTTATCTGTCATTGCTGCTAAGACTCTTCGTGTACTAACGAACGTAGTGCCATTTGGATTGTTAATATGCATGTTGGTAGGGCCCCTTGATATTAACACACTTCTCAATTCAGATTTGCTATAGACCTGCTCTTCATCTCTTCTCATCAGCAGATCGCTCTTTGGCAGTTTGCCTTGTTTGATACTAGCTTTCGATATGAAGATTTCTCAACAGACAAGATGGGCCGTTGTGGCTGGAGTACTAGTCTATTTTACATTCGTACTCTTTCAGAAGCTCGAT
The DNA here is from genome assembly GCA_002224055.1 of Pezizomycotina sp. ARF18. Taxonomy (NCBI): domain Eukaryota; kingdom Fungi; phylum Ascomycota; species Pezizomycotina sp. ARF18. Next base: position 28,293 of record AZLU01000304.1, on the reverse strand, counting down.
TCTGTGTATCGGCTATCTTACGAAGTTTGCTCTTCAACTTGATGTTTACCGCAGCAAAGTCGCAGAACAGCTACACAGTACCCCAAGGACTCCCTTAGGTCACCGTCGGTAATCTTCAGGACGACATTCCAATGTTAGCGCATAATAAGAGCTTAGGCTTTGGGAAGATATATTACACTAGTTTACCAAAGTATGTCTTCTTGTCCCTATTCCCTACGTGCGTGGCTGAGCCGAAGACTACTACGATGAACCCCAGGGTTCCTTTGGGACAGAGCGACTAATCTACTTCTCATGTATCCAGGCGCCGTGACAAGCAGGATGCGATGGAGCTCATGGCGAGTCTCACAAATATGTCGATCCAGCTCATATACGCGTAAGTGAAAGTGCCTAGCGATACTTTAAGAAATGTCCATCCATATCTTACAAGTCTTGTCTGTCTCTCCGAGTGCCGCAGTCACCGTCCTATATGAAAAACTACGTCCAGTTTTAGTTCTCTTTCCTCCATAATTAGAATTATTATCGCCCCACGATCCCTTCTAAATAGCATACGGCCCACATTTTCCTGATCTAATATCTGCGAGACGTAGACAAATGATAGCGATATATCGAACGAGGAGAACGGGAAATATATCGTTCACGTTGGCTCTTTCCGTGCTCATGCCGACATGTGAAGCAGATGTTGAGGGATGAGGTCGAGACTGCTCTCTTCCTCGAGGATGATACAGACTGGGATGTTCATATACACGAACAATTTGAAGACCTCAGCAGAGCGATACGGGACCGGCGACCAGACGGCCCACCTTTAGAGACTAAATGGGACTGAATGGACGGAGGAAGAGTGGCAGAGAGCACCGTACGGTAAGATTTCGGCTCTTGTTTGGTCCTTATTGCATGTATTTAACATCGATCCTTAGGATGGATTGGACGTTTTGCAATTCGGTTGGTGCTCCAATCAACTCAAGACTGGCAACGAGGATGAACCATGGTTACGCGAGTTTATTCACCTATACCCGATCGTACCATGCCGCCGAAGGAATGGATCGGAGACAATTACGGATGGCGCGATTCCGCCCAACAAGTCGAGCGCGCATTGGATGTGAAAGGCTCGGAAAAGGAAAATGGATGGAAATGCAGCAGAAGGGTTTAAATTCTTCGGTGAATGGGGTCCTCCCGTAGAAGGCAAGCCAGAGACGCAAATTCCGTACCCACGCTTGCTGGCGCCCCACTCTGGGGGTACGTGTTTATGGAGCTATTCTCTTACCAAGAGAGGCGCACAACGACTCCTCTACCACATTGGATACGCAAGCGACCTACATTGGCGGTAGATACTGAGTACGGGCGCTCATGGGACGTGGTGAGGTGAGGGTCTGATGACTGTACCCGGGTTATTCTTGGATTGGAAAGTCGGGGTTCCAAGACTCTGATAACGATCCTGGGAGGTTTGGTACCAAGGAGCGCACAGCTTTTGATGATGGTCACAGCTCCGGTCGCGGGTCCGGCTTTAGAATGAGTATCAGAGAGTACGGCCAAATCAATACTAGACAGCCACAAACTCCAGCCAAAAAGAACAGGTGTAAAGGTTCTGAACTATTGGGAAGAAGTAAAGAGGGAATTGCAAAACCTTTATCCTGAGAAGGTTGACGGGTGGAATAAGAATGGGCTGATATAGAATATAAGAATAAGCAAAAAGAGGAAGCGGAGAAAGGAAGAAAGAGGATGAGGAGAGGAAGAAAAAGAAAAAGAGAGAAGGAGAAGGAACAAAAGGAGAAGGAACAAAGGAGAAGAACAAAAGGAGAAGAACAGAAGGAAGCAAAGTTGAAGAGCGAACAAGAAGAGACAGCAAAGAAGATACAAAAGAAGAAGCAGAAGTTGCTTGACGAAATAAAGAAGTTGGAGGGCTGATTCCGATAATAAATTGAGGAACCAGAAGAGAAGAAAGAGGAACCGAAAGATTCAAAAGTATACTATGATATTATTACGAAATGGATAGGATGCGTGTTCCACAATGCTATCTCGCGTTTCTCCTGTCATCATCATAGGTAGAGGAATCGCACCCTTTCGGCCCTGTTATTTGAGCCTTCTCACGTAAGGCTTACTTCAGGGGACTCATATCTCGCTAGCCTACTTGACTCATCTTCAATACTATATCAAAATGAAAGTCATGGATTATTTATCGGGATACAATATGAGGCCCAGCTCGTTTTTGGGATGCACTCAGCCGGAATCAATTGAGCTGAAACTTGAGTTCAAATCGGCTACTTGGTATTAGATAGTTGTTTTATCAATTACAGCGCTTACTCTCGTTCCAGGAAGGATAATCGACTTGATAATATCATAACCTTCTGCAGCTAATAAGGGCGAAGTGCTTGATCTGCCATTCCTGATACGTATACAGCTTGACTACACTCGTAAGATCGGTTCCATTCGCGTTAAGTTCGAAGTCCGCTCAGTCAACACGTGTATCCACTGAAGGTAAAAGTCCTTGTTCTCTGGAGTACCCTGACGAGAAAGCGACTAATGACGACAACGGGGGAGTAGGCACCATCAAGTAGCGCTCGGCGTAACCTTTGAACCGGTCCAAGACGTGTTGCACAAGTCAACGTCTCGCCGGAACCACGCGACATCTAAGCTTTTACACGGAGGTGAGGCGGCAAGGTGCCGAGCCATCATCACCTCCTGCCCCTTGGTCGAGCAAAAAGGATGCTAGCTGTTCTCACCGCTTTCCAACGCGAAATTTAACGGTGGTGAATAGCGCCTGCGCTTCCTGAACGAAGGCCTCCGTTCCTAGATTCATGTGACTTTATCGAGGTTAACTCCTTGCTCTACCATTCTTTCACTAGATCCATGTAGCTGTGACGGATAGCAGAAATGAGGGGGTATCTCCGGCTACAGAGCAGGCGAATGGTGCGTTTACATCTGCACCGCTGGTTATCAATGCCAGAGCCGACAGACGGTGGTAGTCCTTGTCCCGAGCATTTTTTCGAATTTAATCAAAGCCATATGTATTCGAGTTCGGTAATAGTAACGCCAGTAGCTTCAGGGTCCGCACCCCGATCGTGGACCATTGTCAAAGTCTCTATGAGACAGGCGTAATTTGAGATATATCGTGCTCGTTTACAAGATTCAGAGACGACTTGTCGACTCCCACGTTACGGGGGTCCACGTGGGCGACGTTGAGAAGCTTATAATAGAGGGTCAGGCCGTTTCCATCCATTATGTCAATATCGGCGCATAGTCCAACAAGTATTTGGTCCTCGTGACCCTGGCACTCATCGCTGTCCTATGAAGTAAAGGATTGTGGGCTTCAACACCATGCCCTGCGCCAGCTTTTAAAAGCATTAACAATGGCTCGTCGGATTTGGCGTATAGTACCGCAAGCTCCAGCGGCGTTCTGCCACTTTTCTCGTTCGCAACGTTTAAGTCACCGGTCCTTCAATCAATGCGCGAAGAGCTTTAAGGCACCCGCGATCTATCGCAACATGAATTGGCGTGTTGCCGTCATTGTCAACTGCATAAACGTCGGCTCCACCATTGTCAACAAGACATTTGATCACGTCGTGGCGGTCCTGCGAAGCAGCAAAATGTAGCGCAGTATAATCATGAGAGCTCGTCGGAGCACTTTCGGCCATGAGATGTCTGACGAGACGGACAAGCCTATGCCCGCCAAAGTATAACGGGTCGCCCTCTTTATCGACACCGGGTCCAAGCTCGTAGCCCATGCGTTGTGTAAACCTATTTCTCCAAAGCCGAAACGACCGGAAAGTGGGTCCGTCTGCAAAAATTCTGAGTAAGCTCAACTAACCTAGGTGAATCCTCATCCGGTGACACAACGTGGTGGTACCAATGCTCGGTGGCGTAAGAGTAAGCGGAAAACCTTCGTCAATAACAATCGGAGACGAATACAAGATGCGATAAATTGTCCTGAGTTACTATCAAAATCATTAAACTGCAAATACGTCAAACACGCTTCCAGTATAATGTCATTCCTTCTCGCTCGCGTAGGGAAAATAGTTTGAACCGGCCTTTTGCAATTTCGGTTGATGTCAGATATTCCTGAACGCTGTAATGAGCAAGTGTAAATCTATGGAATTTACCCTCGCTATCACTCAGATGTTCAATTCTCACAAGACTACCGCATATCGCTTGAATTGTGGAGACGAAGTTCGTAATCTCTGGCGGTTCGGGCGCCCAGGGATCTATTCTAAAGCCGCGCGATACCGGCAGGTCGCCAAGCCGGCTATCCTCGTCTAATGTTTCCGATCCGGGTTCGATCACCATCGCTTCGGCAAGTTCCACGGCATTGAGCGTCTTCTTTGAATACATGATCCAGGCCAGCGCCCGGCGAAGATATTCTCTATCATTTTCTGACGTACTCTCCAGAATCCTATCGTAGGTTTCATATAGCGTCTTTGGAAGCTTCGCCAGTACGGAGGTAACTTGCGTCGTGTTCTTACACTTCTTGAGAGGTTCTATCTGACACTCGACCACCGAAACCTAATTTAAATAAGCGTGTCACTCTTACGGTTTCTTACATGATAGCTGTTAACTGCTCTCCCGGAGGGTACTTACATCCTTTCGCCCCAGAAGTTAGCCTATCCAGGATCAAATCCTTCGCCTTCGGAGGAAGACGTTTGATATCTTTGTCATTCTGCAGTAACCTCTGTACGAATAGGCTTATATCTTTGTCCACCTCACGGGATTGTATCGATATAGGGTGAAAACACATGTCCTCTTTTAACGCGCGCGTTATATCCGCTTCCTCTCGACTAGTGACAATAATCTTTAAGTTTTGAATTTTGGAGAGTTGTTCGAGATATTCAAATAGACCTGATTGCTCGTCTTCAGCGCATTCGTCCAGCGCATCAATAAACAGATAGACGGTTCCCGGTCGGAGCTGTTCGCATATCTCTTCATCTCCAACATGAGTTCCTTGCAGTCCGGCTGCGCGCCTGAGCGGCGCTATATTGCTTGTAGAGGTTTATTACTCGTTCTGGAAACCAGATGACACTTGCGAGCTGAGCTGTGCCAAGATAGACTTCAACATATTGCATGTATTCTGCTTAGACTTCTCGGTGAAGGAGAAGTAGAAGTAAGCGGTTGCAGTGTTGTCCTTGAGCTTGAGCTTTAATGTGGCCGTGTGTATAATGGTAGACCTGAAATTTCAGCATTAATCAGTGGAGGTTTAGGGAAGTGTTTCCAAAGAGGTGCACCGACGGCTTCGGGACAAGCTTACATGAGGATGGTTTTTCCGGCACCGGCTAGATAGGATCTCAAAGTTTTTAGCAGTTCCTATATATTTCTTCCCAGCGAGAAATACTAGCAGCCTCAGGTACGTACGAATACCGTGGAGCCATATAAGATTCCTTTTACCAGTTAACCATTCAGAAAATTCACTCCCCTCGGTAAACCAGTTCCCTGTCCCCTCCTAGCTACAAGTCAGAATACTTCACCAGAAAAGTTCAAGCAAGTTCTCTAGAGATTATAGGTTACCTGGTGCCTTTTTCTGGCCTCTTTGTGATTTTCTTCGTAGTCCACATCGCCATGGAGCCATTTTAAAACCACAAGCCGATCCTCGCCTATGGAAAAGCACCACTTAGCCAATTCCGCCTGGATATCCAATTGCGTCCTTGAGAGATGATAGTCTTACTCATCTGACGAGCCATAATGACTCCCTTCAGTGCGACCTGCTCCTTCTGCACAGTTTTTACTGTTTCAAGAGTCTCGCTACCGGTAAGTTTAAGGTCTTCACACATTTTTCGAATTTCTTTCATAACCGCTCTGTGTACAATTACTCTAATGTTTAGCTCTCTTCAAAGGATAGGTCGCTTGGATTATAGCACTAGAGCCATACCTTCGATCTGCGTTCAATGATAGGCTAAGTATCGATTTGGCGCGCTCAAGTTTGTCATATATTCCTTGATGTCTCCGTCTTTAAAGGCCACAAGACCCTCTTGAGGCCCTCCATCTTTTGATCTGGCTTGGGTAGTTTAGTCGATATTTCGTTGAGCACATGCTGGCAGAGCCATAGCGGACCATATTCGACTTCTAGACTGGACTTTCCGGTGGTGTCCTCGGAGTCGGAGTCGTTTCTTCCTCCTCATCCTTCAATACCTCAAGAACGCCAACCAGAGAGGCTAATTCCGCCCGTAAGCTCTTAAGGTCAGCCGGTGCATTTTTGTAAGCTTTTGTATACTTGTAAATCGCAGTAGAAACCCCCTTCGCGAGCTCGATGAGGGCGACTATGCTCGAGGCTAATCCTATTGCTTCCGCCATTTATGATATTCGGAACGGATTACTTTTCTAGCAAGGTCTTGTCGCTAAAATAACGGCCATGCGAACGTTTAAATGCCGAGAATTTAAGATGACCCCGCTTTGAGGCTCATTGCGGCTCTGAAACCGCCGTTGTCCTGATCGTGGTTGACGTTATTCATTTCTCCTCACTCTATTCTCCACCTTGCGCAAGCCGCATCCCACAAGCTCGGAGCGTTGAGGTCAGATTGCCTCCATGGATACCTCTGTTATCAAGGTCGTTTCCCTTAGCGTTTGCAAGAACTACGCCTGCGAAATACTCAAGGGGTTTCACTTATTAGTTACTATTTCGGAAGTCGAGGTTTTTAGTAGTCGGGCGGTCGCAATATCTTACGCGTGGGGCGAATTCAATAGGAGGCGGATTCTAATCGGCCATGATGCTAATGGCAAAATTCACTCGATGAAATTGGGAGAGGAATGGGATTTCTACGAATTTCTCTGCAAATTGGTTTCTATATGCGCAGATAACGGCCGTCTCCAAGGTTCAGATGATCATGCACTGTGCTGGATCGATCAGCTTTGTATTCCGCAACAAAACAGTACGGATTTCTTCTTCGCTCTTGATCGAATTCCTTCGATTTATAAGACCTTGAGAGTCATAGCGTTGATGCCTAGTGGTATCTGTGGGTGCCTGCAGAATATTTGGACAGCGGGGGCACGAAAGACGTCGCATCGGGGTGCATTAATGCCGTGGGAGTTTGCTCGTACACAGATCGCGTTTGGCCAATACAGGAATTACTGTACAGCCGATCAATAAGTCTGGAAAGAACAAGTACCAATACGATTCCCTGCGTAGAGTCGCTCGAGGACATACAATATCTAGGGTCGTACGCAAGCATACTCTTAGCGAATTGAAAAAACAAGGTCACAGCGATGAGGAGGCGTTTTGTGAAGTTGGCAATCGCGCCTTACGGTTTCAGAGTAAACTTGGTTTGACGTTATTCGATTACACTCTCCTACACCAACATCAAAACGCTGGACGATCTCAAGAGAAATTAGAAGTAACCATGGTCGGGTTTTACTGGGGAAAACGCTTACCATGGCGTCTCTCAAAAAGCCACTTACTGCTCCCTTGCACGAAAAGACTATCCTTGATGATACATGTCTCTGCAAATGAAATTACTGGCAAGGAGTAATCATGTATATCAGTTACCCACTCTGTAGTCTATGACAAGCTTTATTCGTATGAAATCTAGATATCAAACCCCTGCGACAGCCTAGTCTGACAATATATAAGCCTGCACATATGCGCCACAAGGGGAGAAGAGTTAATAGGATGTATTAATTGACGAACGAGGAAGTAGTTTACACGCCCAAGTTATTTTATAACAACCATTAGAACAAGAGACTGAATGGAGTTATTCTATACAGTGCCTTAACAAAGAGGATACCCACAATTTCCGGTGATCTCAATGCCGTCCTTGATGTCTTCCGGGTTGGGGGCCAAGCCCGTCATCCTAGAGACCGCGGGGAGGTCCTCCCAGCGCTTCTCTTTTTCACGCTGGTTATATCCCGACTTTCCTGCCAATTCTCGCAGTAACGAAATGGAGTCTTTGCCGTGCGAATGTTTTCCTGCCACCGGGTCCGCTTTCCTGCCTATGGACGAATCCCTTACTCGTGGCGCATCCGGAGCACCATATATTGTCGCCAACCTTCCGCTAGCCCAATGGAACGATCGAGGTAGAGCCGATCGTTTATCAAGCTGCGATGATAATTCCCGCTGCACCGCTACAGCGCCTACGAACCCAACATTCTCTTCATCTGAATTATTCTTCCCCGCCTCGTCATACGCGGCACTGTTGACATCTCTTTTCCACTGGGCGGCGGATCATTGTCGCCTTCATCTTCAGCAGTGTCCGGCCCATTGGAGAGAACAGCGTAGGGACCAGGACCACCAGGCACGCTCCAAGACGATGGCCGGAATGATCCCCGGCGGGCTGAGCGTCTCCGAATCTCAGAAGTAGACGACAACTCTATACTGCGAAGCCTGAGATTGACTGCCTCGTGACGGTTGCTTCCAGAGGGCCCAGAATATAAGCCAGATTCCGAGTTTGGACCCTCCGTGGGCATCCAAATTACTCGCAGACCGTCTGAGACGTCGAGCCAGTCGGGGGTAGGAGCCGAAGAAGCATGTTGGATGGCTTGCAGAATGATTATAGTGACCAGAGCACTAGAAAGCATCTTGCGTATTATGTCGATTTTTCGTGAGGACTTTTTTTTGGGGGGACTAACGGTTCCTGAGTTCGATCTTTGGAATAAGTGTGAGCTATGAAAAACAGGAAAAGCTAGAGAACAAGCAGGAAAATATTCACCTCATCAAGAGGTGTATAAGAACTACTGCAAGAGATAAATGCTAAATAGGGAATAAGGAGGCTATCTGTATAAGATTCTACAAATGGAATTATTGCAATCACTGCGCAGGGATAGAAATTGTTTGAGGAAAAATACTGATACTGAGCAAAGGAAAGAATGGACGACGGTTTGAAGATCGTGTCTCTATCGCGACCATGCCCGATATTTATACAGTAGAGAGTCCTGATCGTAGATGAATGATCGAGATTGGTCTAGTAGTCTCGCGTGGCAATAATCGACTAGCTGGCCACGTTAATTACCGCGAACCATGCATAACAGGTCCGTTAATCTACCGCCCAAACGCTCAGGACCACGTTTGCATCTCTGCCAAAGATGCAACAACCTATTTTTATGTTGTACCGCTTCCAAAGCAGCAGTGCAGTATTATCCATATTCAGGGAAACCTTGTCACGAGTACGTCGGAGAAGTTCTCGTTTACGAAACCGACTACATCAAATTAACTTGATCAAGAGTAATTACTCTTTACTAGAATTTAACGTAGGTATAAAGTTAGTCCAGGGTTGCGATGCGAGAAATCCCGATTAGCACAGCTTGGGTTCAAATTGAGATTTGAGCGCAGCATGTGTTCGTCGTTCAACACCCTGGAAACTAGCCTTCCAATAATTGATGCATGCAACGAGGTTATTTAATAGTTGTGAGGATCTAAAAACAAACGTCTTGTCATAGGGATTTTCTTTTATCCGTGATGTTTTGACATTCTGGAACCTGAAACAGGGCTTGACGGCTGCTGCGCTGATGACAAACCAAAATCTGCACCCTTGGAGGCTTCGGTAAGCCTTTCTAACAGGCCCTAGAGGCTTAACAATCCGCTATCATACTATCCCTTTGTTTTCAAATAATGCAGCAACATATCGGGAGGCCGCTTCTGACTTACCAGGAATAACACAAGACACCTTGGCCAAAGATTTTTTGATCATCTACGCATGGGCTGCGTATAAGGCTAAAGACAATTCCGAACTGTTGAAATCATACAAGCGGTGCTAATTATTCCTAGAGTTCAGTCCACAGCTTTGATCTCGAAAGAGACGAGCCTCAAAGAGAATGAGCAAATTACCAAGTCTGAGCCTATCACAGTACACAAATCAATGGGGTATTCGGAATGAATGCTCGGTTAAAACGTTTTCTACTCGAGTGCGTCTGCTTTTGGGTCCAGCTGATGCAGTTTCTGCTTGTGTTTTATTATTACTAGTAGATCGCAATCGTTATCAAGGACTCAACGGCGGGGGGAGAATGAAAATTAACCAGCTAGACAAGAGGAATGAATATACGCACTTCAACTGCGAATAATGCATATAGGAGATATCTGATTCACCCAGGAAATACGTAGCGCAGGATCCTCGAGGTCCTACGCGATTTCAGGAAAACGAAAAAAAACATCACCGTCTGATGTGTATCAAAACGAAGGCGATTGGACCTGAGGACTCTTGAGAATTCGCGATGCTTCTATAATCAAAAGGCGGGCTGATAAATGAAATGTATTCCTTGAGACATATCCTAAAAAACTGTCATTCACAAAGATCTGCAGCTTGCAGTTGAAATCAAGTCCACGTTCCTATGTCAGCGTTTGATTCTCGAAGCGCTGATCATCGGACGAAAAATGTTACGGGTAGATGAGAATTACCGGGCGGCGAATATAGCTTGGAATGTAGATGTGAAGATCATTGACGCATTTAAAGAGACCCCGCGATTGATGTTTAGAATCATTGACAGCGAAGAATGGACTTCATTTCCTTCCAAGTTTTCTAATTTCAAGAAAGGGGAATCGTGAAGTCGAGAAACTTCTATAAAGGCGTCCGGATTTGCCATCAAGTAATCCATATCCGGCAGCCAACAATCACCCAATTCCAACAGACACTACTATCTTTCTCTCCTCCAGAACCCTCTCACAGCCACAACTTCACCTTCCATTACTTTCCAAAACAAATTTCTTTATCGCCAACATGAGCGCCAAATTCCAGTCTCTCCTCCTCGTCATCTCCGCCACTTCGGCTTTTGCCGCCCCTCTCGCTCAACTTGGCGGCGTTACGCAGGCGGTATCCGGCACCGGCCTTGGCTCCGCGACCAGCGCGCTATCCGGTATCACGAGCGGCTCAGGAGGCGTCGGAGGAGTCACCTCAACCGTCAGCGGCGTAGCCTCCGGTGGAGCTACTTCTGGCGCCTCTGGCGTCGTTGGGGTCGTGCAGCAGGTCGTCGATACGGTCGAACAGGTGGTTAGCGGCCCGCGGGCGGCAAAGGTACCGGTGCGGTCAAGGCTCCCGTCATCGGCATCAAGGCGTGGAAGTGAGGAGTAGTCTATGTTTCCTTCGGATCTGGTCCCCCGCTCTAGTCTGTTGTTTCGACTGCGCGTTGTATAATAGAAGTAAACTCCTTAGCTTCACCCGCCCTATGGTTTATCACTGGCAGAACAGTTCGTCTCATACATTTTCCTTATGCTGTTGGAAATTTTGTAGTATAAACAACACAATGATTAGCACTAGTTTCTAGTACACTTCTTTCAATCTCGAATTAGTATATCGTCCCGTAGATCTACTTGGGAAAGAAAGTTTTGGAATTGGTAGAACGGTAATCAAATTTCAAACCTCGCTCAAAATGGTCATCATCAATCAAATACTACGGTTGTTAAATCCTAAAACCTGGATCAACCGTCCAAATTGTCCGCTGGTTCATTATCATTCAAGTTATCGCAAGCCTAGAATTTTTCTGCAATTATTCTTTCTTTTCTAGCCTCTTGTAGACAAGTGTATCGAGGTAAGTTGCGCGTAGAAATTATCCTTATTGATCTTGCGGGGATCATGCCGGATTGTGGGGTCAGATATTGTAGGTCTGGTTGTTGGATTGAAGATTAATCAAACCTTTTCTCAGTGCGAAAACGATCATCCGTTACTCAAGTGCCGATCGAAGCGCAACGAGCAAGGCTGTTAGGAATACGTCTCTATAAATTCATTATCCTTTGTATCATTTAAAGGCAGACTGTTTCCCTCGGCCGCAAATACTGTATCATCGCTACCAACGTTCTTACACTCTAGCAAAAACTGGGCTAATCTCAAACACGTTGCACATTCAACATAAACCATGGCTCTCAGGCTTCTTTCCACACTTCTCGTATTCTTCTTCGCCTCCGCTGCCCTGGCAGCACCATTTTTTGGGCTGTGGGACGACGGTCACGTCCATGGCAACAAGGGTCATAATGGCAAGGGCCAGAGCGGTAACGGTCACGGTGGCCGCGCACACGGCGACGTAGGAAGACGATCTACTCAAGACGTCGGACAAGAGGTAACCGATGCCGTCGACTGTGCGACCGGCGGTGGGGTAAGAAATGAAACTCCTTTTGAATATAAGCTGGATATCTCCATTGTGCTATACGATACTAATGGCCGCTAATAAATCTTCCTCTGCGGTAGAGGATGGACTTTTCGCTATTGGCTGGGCTCCGGTCAATTTAAATCTGAAAAAGGATTAAACACTGGGCGCGCTATACCTTTTGGACTAGAAGACAGCTCTTTCATCGGATGCGCAGGAAGAATTGGTATCTGTCGCCCGACTCACAAGCAATAACACCACGATTGGGACGAAGCCATAGACGGAATAGAAGCGACAATGTGAGAACAGGCTGCGTAAGCGAGCGCTTTGGATCTTGTGCGAATGATAACGATCGCAAGCCTGAGGACTTAGCAGACCTCTTTGCAATGCCTCTCCAATGTAAATTCTAGTTAAGGCCTTATAGATTATATGTAATTCTGATGCGAACCGTCGTGAAATGACCTTACTAGTGCATGTTCAATGCCATATAATCATATACGAAAACATGACCTCACAGCTTACTCGACAAGCCTTCGCCTCGCGCTCGTCTTCATTCCGCGCCGTCGCGTTCCTCAGTTTCCACACGCCGTCCTCGTCGAATTCCAGGAGCGTTTTCTTCTGCTCCACGTAGCTGTGCTTGTAATACATCGTATTCACCGCATCGATATTGAAAGCTGTTCCCGCTACCTGCGCCATGAAAAACACAATAACCGTTCCGTCCGGCGTGAGTGTATGTCGACCAGGCGGGGAGTTCCACCTCCGACACAGGTGGTGTACACGGGGACCTGAGCCCCGTCTACGTTCTTAAACATGAGAGCGGCGGCGGAGACGTCATTAGCGAACAACATGCCGCCGGGGTGCAAGGGGTTGGGATTGGGTGATTCAACGGTCCAGTTCTTCTTTACGGCGAAGGACTGGCCGAAAGATATTGGAGCGGGGTTCGTGTTGTAGTAGACCCTTCGGCCGAATTGGCCATCATCCTTCCGGGCGGCGATGGCGTATTCCTCGTTCCATGAGATAGTATTGATTTCCGTTGTGTCTTTTCCACATCCATGATCAGACACGCCGATAACGAGAGAGAGGTAGAGCGGGAGATAAGATCCTGTTTTACCTTCTGAAGTAGCGATGATGTTGTAGTTAACTTTGCTGTAATTCGACTTCATCCCGAAGGATGTGCAGAGGTTCAGCTTCGTATCCTGGAAATGCGACACCCATTCTGGTGCACTTTTACTTGGATCTGATATTCGAGCGCCATTGCATTGCAGCTGAAGGCAAGATCTATTCGAGATATTAAATATGTCCTTAAACTAGTAAAACTTAGAGTCACAATACTTGGTACTCCCAAAGATGACTCTGAGCTCTTATTTTTTTCTCTCTTCTTCAAAGCATTTACAGTAGAAGCGAGGGCACCCCGTTTATATAATGAGCGGCTTCTGCCAATTATTTGGGGGGTGGGGCATTGTTTTTTGTGGATGCACGAAGGCATCGTCTCAGCCCCGTTGGAAACTTCATGCAGGATGCACCATTACAGCGAAACGGAGGCCCCGCCGGGCGTGCACCAACGCCACTGCTACTTCATATTTCAAGTTCCAATCACCATTTTGTTCCATTCCACAAGAGACGCGTTCTTCAGAAGAAGGTAGTAATGTTAAGGACGAGTTGTATTGCTATGAGGGAATAGTAGTACTACGATGAGGATACAAAATCAAGTCTGAACACTGACCAGAGTGAATCATCATGGAACGACATAAGAAAAAGACAAACGAAAGATCGTAGTTCCCGGATTTGCTTATAATAGATAGCAAAGACGGGGAAACCAAGAGTAGAATATTGGAGTTATCTTCACTGTCCTTTCTTCAACTTCATCCAAGTTCCGTCAGCAGTAAACTGGACCGCAGCATCAGTCTTGCCGGTAAAATCAATGTCGCAAAACTCGCTATTATAATCGGAAACCATGGTCTTAGTCTCGGTATCCGCCGCGAACCAGATGCGCGCCATGGGTTTCGGGGTGAGCTTCTCCTTGCCCGGAGGAAGAGGTCCGGCCGCACTGAAGTAGATGGGTGCCCACGATCCGTTGATGCTCTTGTAAAGCACGCAGGATGCGACCGTCTTGTTCTCAAAAATGAAGCCGGCTTCGGGGGCGTCCGGGCTCTTATTGATGTCCGGGTCTGTGAAACTCTTGGCAGGATGAACTTTTCGCCGAAATCGATAGCCTGGGGGTTGTGGAAATGTTGAACTTGGCTGTATAGCGAATGTAAGTAAGCATCCAATTAAACGGGCCGAATTGGACTTGTTAAACCTACCGCCGTTGCTGAATTTATCCTTGCTAGCAGCCATTTGGTACTCGTCGGACCAAGTGATCGTCACGATATCGCCGACCTCTGTGAGAAAAATCAAAAGTGAGAATGTTGGCCAATTTTGAAAGCGTGCTGGGCATTCTATCAACGGTATTCAAGTTGGGTTGTACTTACGCTGAGTCCATGCGACAACGTTATACTTGACGGTCCGCTGTCAACTGCGGACGAGAAGCAGAGCTTGGTATTATTGCCATTGAACTGGGCAACCCAGGGGCTATCAATCTTAACGGTAAGAGTGTAGTCAGGCATGATGAAGTTGGTAGGGAAATCAGAAGAATTGGTTTCTGAAGTGGTGCTAGTTAAAGAGTTTTGTTGGTAGGGACGTTTTCTTTGAAGATGTTGTTGCTGATTTAGCCCTTGAGGAAGGAAAAGGCGTCTCCTTTATATCAACTTTCAGGCTAGATCAATCTCCGAGGCTAAGACGATGAATGTCTTCTTTCACTCACTCGCCATACTCCAATCCTATCTCACGATTGCTAGCTATTTGACCATTCAAACATCATTTACACTGGCATCAGGCGACGGGAGCGAACCAATGCAAGGCTTCTACATGTTACTCTTCACCTACTCAGCAAAAACATTCTGCTTATAGTCCCTGGTGTTCAATTCTTCAGCCCGGAGCCAACTCGTTGGATGCAACATCGCTACGAGGCATATGCGGCCCTATTGCAGACGATAGCCGGCTGAGAAGAGAGGCGAGGTTCCCGTTGTTGGACCTTCGCTCTCCGATCTGCCAAAACCCCTCATTCGCGAGAGTTATATAGGCTAGGCAATTTCCGATAACTACTAGTGCAGCTTCGGAGCGGCCAAGAACTAAAACAGCCGGATGTTATAATCACAACAATCACTTTCGGCTCTTAGCTGAACCAACAGGATTGTCTCCCTAACCCCTAGACACGAGAAAAGAACATCATCGTCGAGAAAACTGAAGCCGTAATCAAGTCTAGTAGCGCCCCACTCTTCTGCACAAGAAAGGCTAAGCCAAAGGAAGGTGAAGCCACTTCAACGAAAGGCATGTCTCTAAAAGCAAGACTGAAGCACTTCACAAGCGATGACCCGATATCTAGAACATTCCTATATATGCATATGCAGTCTGAATTGATATCGGTCGGCGCATTATAAACTGTATCACAGCTTTCGTTCTGGAACCATTGAACTTCAGAGGAATAAGGCCTGTCCGACCTGAGGTTGATGACCAGAAATAGAACACATGTGGAGCCTTTGCATCCTAACCTAGGAAGGATTCCTTCGGTACTACCCTCCTCTCCAATCCTGCAAAAGTTCTCCGAAGCGTGGTCATGTTTACCTTCGAGTCGCTGCCTTACAAAGTTTCTAATTGTTTGAGATGGAGGATGCGACTCCTCTTGATATCTCTGATTCAAGTTGTTCGAGTTATCCAATAAAAAATACGAAGAGATGATATTCGGCCCGCTGTTCGCGTTTTTTGTGCCAGCTGCGGGGCGATCACGGCTTTTCATTCAGCCCGCATACACATATTTCAATACAGACCGCTTGTGCATATACCGGAATGTAACTTCAAACCCACGACCTCTCTCCCCTAAGGGGAATCCGGGAATGCCCAGCTTCATTTCAGTTATCAACTTTTGCCAACTATTCTAGGATTTTGTTGAATAAACTGCTTTTGCCGTATCGCTCTACCGTTCTGGATTCGTTACTAGTCGTACTAGTAACCGCTCCTGTCAATTATCGTAAAGCTCATAGTATCGCTCATTCATTGTAATAAGAGTTTCCTCCCGGCCTGTCTCGAGCAGTTTCTAGAATTCTTGCCAAGACTCTAATAGCCTAGAAGTTCGTGCGGGTTCTGGAAGAGACTTGCGAACGCTTTCTGGCGCCAATGATTACATGCACGAAGCAATCAGTGCAATTGGTTTCTGAGCTCAACCTGCTCAGCCCAATAACACTGTCGTAAAAACTTTCTTCTCTGATAACCTACAGTCTCGAGAGGGTGGTATGACTCCGAATGAGTTATCCGGCCGTTTGCCGCTAGCTCATTCCGTCCTTACGCCAATTCGATAACCCCGAGAATCCCTCATTTACCAAGGAATAGAAATTAAGGGGAGAGCTTGGCTTCGAAGCCCTAGAGCGGGGCCTGAGGCAACCGCTTTATTTCAGCAGTACAATCTTAGGAGTAGATTTTGTTTTGAAAACAAATGATACGAGTAAAGTGAGAATTTGAAGCAAGCAGACATTATCCTCCCCACGCAAACTTCACCCAGAATTAACCACGACTCTCACGGGTAGTTTCTGGAGCGTAAAAGTCCTCTTATGAACCAGTACCAAGTCCACATCAGTCTCCCCTTCACAGCACGCGTAAAACTTATACGTCCATCCCTTGACGCGTTCCCGGTCTGAAATACGATCTCCTTATTTGACACCACGGAGGCCCTGGCCGCGTGCGTATCGCCGACGAAATCGACTGCTATGTCGAACTCTTGCTGAATGGAAGCGCGTACGATTGCTGGTTGAACCTTCAGCGCAGCATAAGGTCTATCCTGATTGATGAGTTCCACAGCGCTGAGACTGAGGTAGTCGTCGATGGCATTAGCGAGGGTTTCGATTCCGAGTTTATCTTCTTCCGTATCTATAGCGCAGCGAATTGTTAGACACGCTATTTATACTAATCCGAGTGACTAATGGTGGTTGTACCTACCAAAGGGTGCGCAATCGTAACAAACACTCCCAGCCTGACGAAGAATAATACTCCAGCGCCGACGAGAGAGCATAATCCGATATCGCGCCGGCCGACCGGTCTCGTAAGAGCACCTAGTTCGCCATCAAACGACCGCAGGAACGACTTCATTTGCGTTGCCGCCGCAGCTGGGTCAGCGCACTGGACGAAGCTCAGCAGGACCTTTTGGCCGTCAGGTCCGCCTACGTCAACTGTATATCGAAGCTGGCATCGTTCTGAGAGAGGTTGAATGCTATGCAGCTCGACTTTTGTTGCGCGGGTGTATTTGTTCATAACCCTTCTCGAAATCTCAGGCAGGGATAGGTCCGTATTCGTGACCCAGTGCAGAGGCTTCTGTTGGCGATTGAGGCCTTTTGATAAACGTCGCTGATCTGCGAGTTGATGCGGTCCATAGCTATCCTGATCTCGAGCTCATTGCGCTCTGTATCTTCTCTGCTTGAGGGCATAATGAGACTTTGTTGCGACAGAGGTTTACTGCTACTTGCAATGGTGAATACGTGATTGAAAGTTGTGAAGAGTTTTGTGGCCAAGCGGAATGATAATGTCGGGAGGTGGTGAAGCAGTACATACGGCCACCCCTTTGAGGAAAATATCAGTTTAGAAAAACAAAGCCTGTACATTGCGCGCAATATTAATCCTATGTTTACCTAGAGGTTCTAATCCTTGAGCTGTGAAGCAGTAGTAACTAAAGAGCCCAGACTAATTTAGAAACGGTTTCCGAAGGAAATAGCGCGATCCTCAGCCTTCTGATATCTGAACGAACGTCCTGCTCTTTCCGGGCCCGAACAAGCTGAAACGTTGATGCATATGCAGTCAAAATTATAACACAAGGTTACAGTACTGCAGTGCGAATCAAATTAAGACATGCTGAACTAGTGGGGTTATGCGGGCTTTAGGTCGCTATAGGCGCCTCCGTATAGACCTGATCCTAGCTTCCAGTCCATATGGGCGATGTGACACCTCCATTCAGCTCCTGGGCCTCCGTGTAGACGTGTAATATCATAGAAGGATTACCTCAAGCCTTCTCAGTTTGGAACAGTTTATCCTATTAAATGTGAACAAGGCAGATAATCTTCGGTTGTGTATAGTAGCCACTCTTCAACGATACCCCATTGCCATTTCTACGGGACTCTTCCGAGAGGAGAACACGCAGGCCCACGGCTGCAATTCTTCTTACAACAGATCGCGGTCCATATGCAAAAAAAGATCTTATTACTACGTGGTGAAGGTAGTCCGTTTTCACATAAACTTTGAATACCATCCTTCTTCCATTTCGCAACTTCCTCGCGTTTGTTAGCAAAGCAGCTTCCCTTTCGCACGATGACCACAGAGCTTCAGATACACTCCATCTCCATGGAGGCGCCGGCCTTGGGCAAAGGCGCTCAAACCAGCGGTCGCAGGATCCCGGTGCAATACATCTACCTCGACGAAGACAGTGCCAGCTGGGCTATGCGGTCCTACTACGGCCGTACACTCTGGCATCCCGGTAATGACTTCGTGATTCCACCTGAAGATACGGCGCCGAATACCTCGTACAGAGCTGCTGCTATCGTGTTCAGCAAGAATGGCTCTACCATCAAAGTCCCTATGAAGTTTAAGGGCTCCTTCGACTTCGCCGCGGCAGGCTTAACAACCGATAAGGCGCGTTCATGATCACGGCGCGGAATCAGAACGGCGTTATTTGAGTTCCGCGCCGTGATTCCGTATCCCGTTGATGGGAAGACGATCGAGGTGGATGGGTTTACATTCGGGTTTGCCGCTCGTCAACTTCACCTCGCAGGGGCCGTTTAAATGCGCGGGAGACTGGACTTGGTCTCTTATATGGACGAATATAAATCCGCCTGGTATCTTGACTTACCTCTCAATCCCTCTTTTCCTCCTTACGAATCTCAAACACAAACTGATATTTATTGCTTTAAAAATTGCAGGTACCAAGGAATTCAAAGCGGTTAAACGACCCGCCTCGAGCTCTTCTTCGTCCTCGGTCACCTCAGGCGTCCGTTCATCGCCGACCTTCTCCGTATGGCCTTATACCCGTCGAACGCCTTCTTGGTTTAAGCGGCGAAACTCTCGTTAGCGACCCACGTACGTGCGCGAAGAATATCGTGCAGTCACTGTGGGACTTGGGCAACCCGGACCGGCATTACGATACCACGACTGGCAAGGGCAACTGCTGCACGTGTCCAATAGCAGAGGACTTCCGCCCGACGCTCATTGATCTTACGGTGTTTCAGTGGCCAATGAAACCGTTGACTGTAAACTGCCACGACCTCGCCGGGTACACTATGCTGATGTGTGCTGAGCTTGGGGTTGTGCCGGTTGACGGTGTGGATCAGAAGGAGTACCCGCAGGTACATATGCAACCCATCCCATTTTTCACTCCTCTGCGCTCGAGCATCTCTAGAAACAATGATACTTACCAAACATCCATCCTTCTTTATTCCAACAGTTTCTAGATGCCACTTTCATCTACCAGAGCCGTTTCGGATACATCCGGTCAGGTCCTCTTTTCGGTCTCACGGGAAGCCAAGATGAGCTACGCTGCAACAGCCCCGTCTGGAAGCACCCCAAAACAGGCGCGGCATTAAACAAGTACTTCCCTCCTACCGATATCTTAAACAAGAAGCGCGCGTGGTTCAAAAATCATGCATTCGCGGAGTATAAAGACTCCGACGGAACTCTTAAGGTCCTTGACGCCTGCCACGGGATCTACGAGGAAGGTGGGCCGTATAAGCTCGTCGACGGAAGCCAGACGGAGGCAGAGTACCACCAAAGTCAAATCGATAAGGGTGCAGCATTCCCGGAAGGGGGGGGAGTTACCCGACGTCTGATACGCCGGTTTACTTCCGTAAGGTCTTCCCTTTCTTTCTTTGTCTCTAATCATGATGTAGATGACCCCAAAACTAATAATGCCTTTTTCTTCTCTTCAGGCCACGGTTTGAAGGGCAACTTTGGAGCAAATACGAAGATAACTCCTTAGTGTAATCGATGCTATTGCGGTAGCAATGGGTTAAGTTTTATCCATTCAGGTCTCCTACATATGTCTTGTCTTGTATTTCAATTCATTCCCCAAGCTAAGGTGATAAGGGATATCTATTGCGCTACCTTTATCATTGAATCGACAGTTTATCTGTTCTTCGCAGATGTCGCGGATGCTGTTTCACGTCATACGGTTGATTATATTTGTAGATAATCATTTCATTGCTATTCATTAAGAAGAAAAGACAATTGCAGCCAATAAAACTGGAAACTCCTAAAACTGAACTCCAAGAAGCAAAGGGGAAGTATCGCGAGAATTGAAAGCGTCGTTTGGTCAAAGTAGAGGGTGTAAAAGAGGAGGGGAAAAGGGGAACGATGTTTTTTTTTTTTTTTTTTTTTTTTTTTTTGGGGTGCGAGAACAGGGATTGGGCAGTGGGAAAGCAGGTTGAAGGGTGTTATCAAACGAAACAAGTTACTACTCCAAGCAAACTCCATCGCACTACAAAACGCCAGTCATTACTATTACGTTGCCCGTTGAGCATTAACAGGACCAAACTCCTAAATCCGTTGTCCAAAAGACGAGCGAAGGAACTCCAAAGAAAAGCAGAAAAAAAAAAAAAAAAAAAAAGCACAATAGACGATCCGAAAATCCCAGAAGTAAACAGTCTAAGTTGTTATCAATCCGTCCGGCCACCTCTCAGGGACCTTCTCTCCACACTACATGTACATGTAACTCCACTCATGTACCGCAGCGTATTCTTTCTTGTTGGTTGTTGTTGAAACGGTTGTTGTGGACGTCCACCAGACGTCGCCGTGTTCTTTTAGTTTTTCGGCGTATTTGGATTTACTCGACGAAGGCCTGTCAGTGTCGAGCGATGTGTTCGAAGAAACATGAGAGTGAGAGAAGATGGCGCCAACGGCGGAGATGAATGATGTGCGAGACATTGTTATTGGATAGTGGTAATTATGTTAGGCGTGGGGGAAGAATTTTTGAGATATAGCAATGTGAGAACGGTGGAGTGTATGCGGATGTGGTTCAACGCGATTGGAAACGCCCGTAGTTGCTATGGAAAATATGCGATTACAGACTACTGTTGCCTTGATGAATGGGGGAGGAGAAGAAAGATGGCGAGAATAGTAATCAGGGAAAACGAGTGACTCCCAGGCCAGTTGTAGTGAATGTCTTTCCAAACTAAATGTTTGAACTGATGATGTCCTAAATGAAATGACACATTCTGGGGAAATCTTCCAGTCTTAAATAAAAATCCTATCCACCCTCATGGGCCTTATCGGAGCGAGGATTGAAAGACTAAAAATGTCACCATCGTCATAGGAGAGCTCCAAGTTTTACTCCCCATAGATCCATAGATAGACACCGGTCCGTCTGTCGCTAATCTGAACAAAGACAACCCGCACCAAAAATATAAAAAAAAAAAGGATTTTTTTTTTCGCCGACGCATCGAACATCTCGCGTCTCGGAGTATCCTATTTTTGACAATCATACAGGTTGTCTATCTCGAAGGGGAACGGATCTTCGACTCCGACGAATCAAAGGTGGATTTTGAAAGCACGTAAAATCCGGATTTGGACAGGAGAATGCTCTGTGTTCTTTATTTGGGAATCCCGCGTTTTTTCTTTTCTGGTTTTTGGTCGAGAACTCGAGACAGTGAGGCAAGAAATTTGCGAAGAGGTGCAGAAGCGAGACTCGATAATCGTGATTGGAGGATTGTAAGAAAGCCATTCTCTAGGCTCAGCAGCAAGCCAGCGAACAAAGAAACAAAAATGACGGAATTGGCTTGTTGGCAATTGTGGGACAACGACGGAAGCTTCCGAAATCCCACGGAAATACTGCTCGAAGAGAAAGGGCAGCTATGCAGCCAGAATGATTATTATTCCTTCTAGAAGACTTCCCGATCGTTTCAAATCTCTGCTCGATGATGTCGCCTGTGAAAAGAAATTACTCCATGGAGAAACTAGCTACGCGGAGAAGTCGGCGGTAAGACGTTATAACGGTTGCGGGAAGAATAGGTGCCTAGGTGCCCTGCGCCGCGACGCTTTGATGTTGACATTTTCGACTGAAACATCTATGCGGGTGCATTGTCAACGACGTACAGTAGAAACAAAAGTTCACACGTCCTAGGTATGCAAGACTCAGCGGGTGTTTCATGGAACGAAACTCTCAGGTCTTCTAACCGCCTCTCGGGGAATTAAATATTGGGTTGCCAAAGCTTCACACGCACTCCAGAAAATTTCATTTCGCCAGGTTGTAATTCTGCCACGTACGACTATATACTTATGTAGTGAGAAGGGGCTGGAATTGGCTTTACGTAAGACCTTGCCGCACTTCGCCCCAGAGAGGCGATATGGCGGCCCTTATCCTTACCCTTGCCTTACTTGAGTACAGATTTCTCGGAAGACATAAAGCGGTCAATATCGCGAATCTCGGGGGATTCAATTACCGGGAATGATAAAAGCCACTTGTTTTGTCGGAATGTCAGTTTCGATATACCTAAATCGGTGATTATATTGAAGTGGCGGCATACAAAACTTCGGCGAGGATAGTGAGTGAGTGAGTGAGTGAGTGACGTAGTTTTACAGTAAGATGGAGTTGAACAGGAGCTTATCCGTTGCTGCAAATACAACGATTAACTTAGATATTATTTCCCCCTTTTCCTTTATTTGCTTAGGCTGTTTTTTATTACATTAGATTACCTATGGTTTCTGCATATCTAGGCGCTGCCATTGCCGTGATCATAGGATGGTTTTATGATAGACGACTCCCTTCGAATATGTAAGGACGTCTGCCTTAAAACCACTCAAGCTTATCAGTGCCTAATCATGAGTATTATTTCTTGAATTTCCTTCCGGTCCTAATGTATGATACTGGTGATATGTTTGCAAATGAACTATAGCTACTAGTCCGTCGAAAAGAGTTACCTCTTGAGCCTTCAACAATTATTCTTTTCATGACCGGGACCTCCGCGCCGGATGTAGGCCCGCTCCACCACATCACCTTCTCCAAATCCTCACCGCCGTGCACGGTAGTACTGTTCCATTAATTCCAGTCCAAACTGTCCACCGACTTATTACTCCCCCCTCCCCGTCGCAACTCCCCACGCTAGTCCTCAACCTTTGCTCCTCAACATTAAATCTACGGCGGGTATAAACATTAACTACATCCTTACTATCCCTATCCCCATCGACCATATCCATCTCCTCCTTCTCCCCTCGCTACTACCTTGAGAAACCATGGTATCATCATCGTCACCGAGGGTGAGCGTCCACACCATAACGGCGTTGAACGCTTTCTTCCCGAGCTCTTACTGCCGTCGGAGTTCTTAGAGTTTGTGTATTTATTTCGGGGGTTGCGAGGGTCGCTAGCGGGACAGTTAGGCCGGGGAAGAGGAGGGTTCGGATTTGTGGCATGCACGCGACCGATGAAGAACATTGTTGCTTCGACGTGGAGCCATTTGGGAGCGGATGCGGGAGCCGTAGTCCTCTGGTCCGGAGAGGCGGCGAATGCAAGGCGGATTATTGGGATGGTACAGGAGCTTTGAGGTGTGTTAGTTCGATGTACAGGGGAAAATAGAAGAAGTCCTAGTGGTGAAGTTGGAGATGTGGAAGGGGGGGGGGGGGGGGTTAAACTTACATAAACGCAACCAAAAGCATCGGCCTACACGGCTTCGACGCCTCCGTCACATCCCCCGCTACTCCACTATCCCGTCGATTTATTAACGTTCGCAACGCTTACCCTCAACAGTCTCACCGTCCGCGTTACGAGTCCCACTACGGCAATATTAAGCAGTAATCACCGGTCGCGAGCGATAACCGGACGCTCATATCGTTGCACTTTTGCGAGGAGTAGATGGTAAAATCTAGACCCGCTTTAGGAGTGCAGAATAATGTGTGCGCGCAGAGGACGCATGCGAGGATGGTACGCAACGGACGCGGCATGAAGATTATGAGACACTGCCGGCAGAGGAGTTCAGCGCGTGTAGACGCGCCGTAGAATAGGAAGAGGTCGAGGCGGATTAGTGTCATTGTTACGTCCATTAGGAGGCTTGCGGCGTCTTAAAAAAAGGAACGTTAGTTTGACGGTCCTCTCGTGTTAGGGAAAGAGAGGAGAGAAAAGCGGTACTCACGTAACAACGCCATATCGTCTCCATGCTACCGGCCTTGCGATTCAAGTTGGCCCCATCGTAGTGTTACGCAGATGTATAGCACAGCGCCGTAAACGCTATAAAGCAAGCTACGGGACTACGAAAACGTAATCCTCGACGAGGAAACCGAAGAGGCAGCTTTCGTTATGCGGACGTAGTAACGTCTCGATGCGGCGGTAAACCCACGATTAGTGTTATTGTGAAGGCGGCTGTTAGGCCGTGCGTGCCTGGCGGAGAGGAGGAGAGGTTGACATTTGCGTAGGTGTGTGAAAAACAATGATTATTCCTTCTGGATCCTATAGCAGAAGCGGACATTGGATAGATGGGTTCCCGATGCCTGATTTTAAACGAAAAAATCCTTCACGATGCCAGGAACCCGCTTCGTGAGCTAAAGTAGACGATCATACGAAAACCTAATTATCGTTAGTCAAAGAAAAAAAAAGGTTTGGATTGTTCTTCCTTATAATTATTCGCAAATCGGCCCGGGAAAAGATAGATCAAAACTTCAGGCACCCTGCTCCGGATGCGGAACCCGCCTACTAATATATTTCCTTCACGAACGCCACAGTGGGACGATCTATACTAGAATACGGCGTCCCACGGGTTGGGCGTTCGATTCGTCGCCACTGTCGTATTTTAACGTCTTTTTAAGCTTTCATTGTATATCTTAACATTCCATGGTGTTATCTAGCTATGGCGCCTTCAACTTCCATCACTGCTCTAGGTAGGCTTTTCGGAGCAGGAAAAGGAATTTATAAAATACGAGTAGATACCCCTGGCGTTGCGCTAGCGTTAAAGCATGATCGACATGGTGTCTTCGTATTCCATAGATCTTTCTATTGAGGTGCCCACAGGCCAAGGGTTCCTAATGCTCCGCTTCGTATGATAGGGTGACGAGCTCCCCACCTTCGTCCTGTTGTTTTGCCTTAGCTATAAAGGAAAACTCTGCAAGCCTAAGTATGACCTCAGTGGCTACGTAAACGGGACGGGGAGTTGTCTTTTATAAGTCAAAATTTTTTTAAACTGGCTGAGACAATCTTCATTCGTTTCAGTTTTAGGGACGGTCGAGAGCGTTACCGGGGGTAAATGTTGATGATATAACGGCGTCCGTATACGAAAATGTCTTAACCCACCACTTTAACCTTAAAAAACTACAAGGGAAAGCAACGAGATGAATCAAAGGACTCCATGTTCCTAGTGAGTTTTTCTCTGCAGGTTCGATCTATCGTTCATATATCAAATGGCGATCCTCATATGTACCCGTGGTTCTATAGTATCGTCTACTCCACTTGTTTTAACCATCATTCAAAAAAAAAAATGGACCAATATGGAGGTTTAGGATGAGCATACGAAGCTCACCGTCATGACGAGGGGAATGGGAAAGGGTCGAATATTATGATAGGGATTCGTAAATCTCCACCAGAAATCTCCTCTCGAGGCTGCGCCGGTTTACCGAGACAACGAGGAACCGAAACGGCCGCAGCTCTTATTTAGTCCTTCCGTAAAGATCCTTGCCGCAGCCCTGAATTGCAAATGTCGATAGCCCTCCCGAAATTCCTCCCAGCGCTCTTAAACAGCGACATGCGCCGGAGTAGGACGCGGCTCAGCTTTGGTTCCGCTGAGCCTCGCCGCCTGCGCGCTTACCGAACCGACGGCATCGCGGACCGTGAACTTGCCCAAGCGGCCGCCGCGGCCTCGTCGACGAAAAGTTGTCCAGGAGTAACCTCGCTGAGGGGCTACAGATGTGAATAGGAGTTCCTCTCCACGATGTTGCGAGGAATTGGTGAAGGGGGTGAGATATTGCTTTTGCAGAAAACCTATTTTGTCGCTGAGGGTTGTCGATGTGCAGGCGGGATAGGCACGGGTGGAGGGGGAAGATCATTGTTCTCTTCGGGGTGAGTGGCAGGGTTGCTGTCGTCGGAATGGGAGGGGACGTATTGGCGGCGGAATAAGGTTGGTGTGGGGAAGTTCCGGCGGCCTCGTTGCTGATGTCGTTGAAGCGGGCGGTAAGCGCGGGATGGAGACCTTGAGTGTGATGTAGTCTAGATCTTTGAAGATGTCGAGGAGTTACCTCGGTGGGGAGCTTGGAGAGGTTCGCCAGGGTTTTGGATTCGCGACGCGGAGATGAATGGAGAAGGGTTTGTTCGTTTGGTTTGACTCGATGGGTTTTCTGGAGATAAATGTCTAGCCTGAGACTTGGTTAGTTTTGGGGAAGAGCTTGAAGTTTGCTTATGCGAATTTTTCACATCAATTTGTTTTATTTTTATTTATTTTCTTTCCAATTTATAGGCCCCCGCCTTTTTTCTTCCCCTGTCTTTCATCCTGCTTTCTTGCTAGTAAAAGAGGCTCTTAGGTATTAGCAAGGTAAAAATTCGTACTTACTCTACTGAGCTTCCACTATATGCGTTACATATTTGCTCGCTGAGAAAACATTACTATTCAAAACGGTTCATATATGCAACCTACGTTGCTTCAAACCCCCTCTTCCACCGCCGTGAACCGGCCCGCTACATGCCGGTCAATGCCATCATACACCGCCACCCATTCCCTCCTCCTCCTCCCTCCTCCTCCTCTTCCTTCTGCTCCTCCTCGCTCCACGAAAAGATAACATACCGGCACGGTATCTCACCGTCCCTGACATCTCCAATAGTACCGAATGTCCATCGCCCTCCCGTACCTCCCGGTACTCGAGAGGGATTTTATATACCCGCTCGTCGCCTCCGCAAAGCCACGGACAGTGCAATTGCGCAGGAGGAACGCGTACTAACTGTCCACGAACGGCGAATCAGGGGGGGGGGGTCGGTTGCGGTTATGCCGGTCGAGGAAACGAGTTTCGTCGGCTACGTCGGCTACGTCGGCTACGCTTGTGAGCGGTGAAGGGGTGTGAACGTGTTGTTACGGTAGAATCCTATTTCGTCGGTTGCGGCATCGGAAGTCGAGCGTAGCTGTTTATGCAGGGGTGGGAGGAAGTACTGTCCCCGTTCGCGTGGGGTACTTTGAGTCGCTAGGGGAGGAGGTATTTGACGCTAGAAGAGGCGGTGAGGGAATTTCCCCGGCGCGTTTGATGTGATACTACTAAAAACGGCGGCAGAGGCGGCGGAGGAGTAGAGCCAATAATCGAGGTGCTGGAAGATTTCGACGAGGAGTTCTGTGGGAGGTCGGAGAGGTCGGTCATGGCTTTGTCCGTTTGAACTTGAAGCTTTTGACTCCCACCGCGTCGCGTTCGCGAGTTCGCGAACGCGGAAGCCGGATACGTTTACGTTTACGTTTACGTTTACGGTATAGGGCCAAAAGTGGGAAAATATACGTTTAAAGGTACAGGGCAAAAAGTAGTATAAATGATCCCCTAATCACCATTTGCAAGCGCTACCGCGGCCTTCTCGAAACGGCAATATCTTATGTTCCACGCTTATTCTCGCCCTGAGGCGTACAGCTGAATATTGAAGCTATGAAGCGAAGTTTGAGAGGCTGGAAATTTTTTTTTCTTCTTATCTTAAGCTTCTCTTGCGCGCGGAATATCAATTTTCGAAGAACGAATCTCCCGAATTATCCACCTTTGGCGGGTCTCACGAACAAAACCTCACCGTGGAAGCTTACTCCGAATGGGCCGATAGGATCCGTGGTACAGTCTACTGCTTTGTCGCGTGAAGCAGCAAAAAAAAAAAAAAAAAAAAAAAAAGAGAAGAGAAAACAAAAAGAACAAACAAGGAATCATGACTAAGCAACAAATAATCTTCCTTGGCAGCCTTATTTCACGATATCCGCAACCACGTCCTATTCTGCTCCCAACCTCTTCCATATCGTCACCTTTTCTTTTGTTCCTGCCAAAACCGGCAACAGGAGATATATTCACGATCAGGGTTTTGTTACCCTCTCGTACTCGCGAATTAGCCTTATCGCATCCTCGCTTGCTTACTTTCCATCTTCAAAAGATCACAGCTGCGACCAAAACACCGTCGGCAGGCTCCGCAGGATTCGAGAGCTTGACGCTCCTTCGCGCAGCCTTACGACCCCACAGCCCACCTCCAATTAATACACAACCACGATGATTCACCAAAGCTTCACCTTCCTCCAATAAACCAACCCCTTCTACCATCTATCATAC
>AZLU01000303.1:0-40516 GCA_002224055.1 Pezizomycotina sp. ARF18 | reverse complement strand
TTGGGTAGGTGTGGCGGTGGGGTTTAGGAATTGGAGCGGCCGTCGCCGGGGAGGCAGGTTGGCAGACGTGCGTTATGCGGGAGGTCGGAGGGAGGGCGGGCGGATGGACATGTAATGAGGTCGGTGTTTTTTTTTTTTTTTTTTTTTTTTTTTGGTTGGACTGAATGGGAAGGTATGTATTGGTTATAGAGCAATTTCGCTGTATAGTATTGGTATATTTCAAAATTCAATCGAAAATTATAGTCTGCGAAGGCAATTAAGATGAAGCTTTTTGACACGGGATAAGCGAACTATCGGATAAATAAATGACAAATTGTGAAAGCTCAATTGATGAAAGAATCAGTTGCAAATTGCATTGCAATCCGGTTTTTTGTTTTTTTTTTTGTTTTATATAAGTAGCAATTGTCATATAGTGATTCCATCGGACTCATTCTAGCTTTGATTGTGGTGTATATGCCGTTATATGCAAAATCCGTCGTACCCGGATCTCTGTTGATCAATGACTCCGACCGTCGGGTGGGGTCCGATTGAATCCTTCGTGATGGTTGAATGTTAGTTTTTGTTCCAGAGGATAAAGTCGTGCAAATAGCAAGATCTTGATCTAGTTTTGAAGCGAAAGATGTATCTCTCATAACAGATTTGCCATGGAGGTACCTTTGAACAAATTGTTTTTTGTTTGAATGTCTTGGTAAAAATTCGGATAAGGCAGTGAACGACAAGCAAACAATCAATTAATTTTCCGATTTTTTTTTATAATCTTCACCTCCAAGCAAGCCCACCTTGTCATACAATTATCCATCACATCTAATCTTAACGTCCTTCCTTCCTTCCTCCTCTCTATCCATAACCATCGCTCCTTCCAATTCACGACTGGGAAGGAAATGAAAGAACCCAAAACGTCGCGTCCCAGATTCATCTCAATAAAAGGTACAGTACTACATGCCTGCCCACCTTCCACGTGTTCTCCTATAACCCCCCTTTGTGTTTCGAAACCTTCCATTTTCCTCAGATTAATAAACGAACGGTTACCTGTGCGCACTAGATCTCTCCTCCGATGCGAATTATCCGATCAGAAAGAACAAAAAAAAGAATTGAACGGTTTTTGGAAAATCGGAGAGAAAAATATTTGAACGTGAGCGGAAGTTCAACAATTGGAGTGACGGTGAATTCGCGGCGCTAGGCTCACCACGACGTGTAGAGAAGAGGAAATTCCGAATGGGACGGGATTGAACATCTCGAAAAAAATTTTTTTTTTTTGGGAGAGACATATCCGCGGCCGTGTATATGTTCTCGCGTCAGCCATTTACAGGGAACCAGCCTTGTTCACGGACGACCCTTTTCATCACGCACACACTGCACATTGCACACTGCACAAGCACAAGCATTTTTCACACCGGTGTAATCCATGTGGAAGACCACTCGACTCGAACTCGACAAACAAGAGTGTGCTGGACAGGAGTTATTCGGTAATTCTTCCCCCCTTCTCGCGAGACGGGCTCTTGTCGTGAGTTTCTAGGATAGAAACAAAAGAGGATTAAAATTGAGTATACTTAGACGCCCCATGCCGTTGTTAGGACTGGGCGATTTGAAATTAAAAGAAAGTGGGGTTTTCTGAACATGCTCATGCTTTTATTCTTGGCAGCTAAAAAAGTGAACCCTTTCAAACGCCCGTTTGGACCGAATGTCTAATCAAATTTGTGAATATTTTATGAACCAGGGACTTCTTCATCATGGCATTGCTCTGTTCGCTGCTTGCCTCGTGCTGCACGACGGAAATAGCTCTCGCTGCTCATAAGGGGAAAAAAAAAAAATAGCGCTGTCCTCTCTCTCCACCTTCTCCCGCTGCCAAATCAGCTCTTTAATTTTTTCGCGAGGGATGCCGAAACGCCGCGGTCAGGCATCTAAAAAGGATAAAAGAGATTGGATCCTTTTTTTTTTTCGATCGATAGCATGATACGATGATGCTGCCTCCTCTCATTGGAACCGAATCGGTCTATGTACTGCTGGTGCCCTTTCTGAATTCTCAATTATGGTAAAACCTACAGAGAGTGAAAAGGAAGAGATTTGAAAGGAGTGTGAAAAAGGGCCAGTTAGTGTGAGTATGTATGTGCTGAACGAATACTCTGTCTCCAGACGTAACATTTTCATCCGAATCCTAGCTCTTTTTACCCTCCCAGCAGGCGTGCGACCAAGTATTGCAACGTGGTGCGTTTTTTTTTTTTTTTTCTCTTATTCTACCCTCGTACCTCAGAACCGGAAGGTACGTAACCAGACACTTTTCTTCCGCATCATCTAAACAAAACAAGAGCCAATTTATTTACTTGTTCTCGCCCCATCCCAATGCGGAATAATACCGCACAATCACGGATGGTGACAAGAAAATTTTTTTTTTTTTTTTTTTTTTTTTTTGGGATGATGATGATGCTGATATACCGTTGCGCCAGTGGTTTCTCTCTCACGTTCACGATGAAGGGCGGCCAACGTCATGGAATTTATTTTTACCAGAGACACCACTAGCCCATTGCCCCCTGGAGTAAAAAAACTGAGGGAGCTCGCTGAGTTCTCCGCAGCTCCACCAATCCAAGTCTATCGGATGTTTTTTTTTTTTAATTGAGTACTGCACCAACCCAGCATCCACTCCACGACAGCGTCCAAGACATCAAGGAACGAGATAGAGAAAAGAAGCAAAGAAGCATGGGATTATTTCAATTTGAACCCTGGAGAAGGGAAAAAAAAAAAAAAAAAAAAAGATGAACGGCAAAAAGGCTAGCTGTTATTCAAGGTAAGTAGCTGCAAATTATCGGATTAAAAGACCATACCTATTACCCACGATTTCGCCATCTTCTCTTTTCGTTTACCTTTTACCAAGACTTTGAAAGAATGGAGCAAGGGATGATAAAAAAAAAAAAAAAAAAAAAAAAAAAAAACAGAAAAAAAGAGGCAAGACTAGGCGGTTTAAGCAATTGCTGCTTTTGCTTTTGCTTTTTGCATTCTGCTATCGTCACACGCATTATAAGTATAGTCTTTTAAGCCAGGCCACTCCCCAAAAAAAAAAAAAAAAAAAAAAAAAAAAAAAAAAAAAAACCGCAGGGCCGTGCCGTCAAAAGGTACCTGTCTCACACGAACAGGCTGGAAAGGAAAAAAGTGAGGGTGCCTGCAGTTTCGACTGGAGCGAGACGAAAAGTAACAAGCACTGCCTGTTTACAAGGCCCAGGGCTCTTCGAGCTTTCTACAAAAGGCGATAATTGTTTAAGAGCTTTCCGATTTTTCCACAGTTTTTTCCTTCGTTACCCACTCTACCAGCCCATTGCGTATTGAGAGTTTCGAGTTTGCTCAAAAACCCGTTGAGCGTCACATCTGAAGGGCTGACCGTCCGAACGTTTAAAGTCTGGGGAAATGATCTGCAGAATGATATATACTTTCTGCGCGCAAGAGAAAAAAAAAATCCATTCAGCAAAGCTCCGATAAAAGACAGGAAAATGGAAGAATAATATCACGTATACTTTTTGAAGATCGAATTGATTCAAAATGCATGCATGCACAAGCAGGGGAAAAAAAAAAAGAATTCGATGTTTAACGGTAACACATGCATTAGAAACGAGAGACTTTTCTATCATTATTATTGAAAAACAGATGTAAGAAGGAAAAAGCAAAGATGTTATCTGAACCTCCAAAAATATATGCCTATATGGAAAGACATAACGTCTAGGAATTTAGTATTACTCCCACCACCTCTACATAAACATTAAAAATAAATGATAATAGTTCCGTAATATTATTATATATTTATTGTTCTGGATCTTAAATACTTTCCTAAAATAAAAAAGCAAAAGCGAAATTTCAGTTCATGCCCCCACCAATTAAATACTGAGCCAAATCTTTTGCCAGTAGGCTTGGTCTCTCTTATAGCCTACGGCCCTCGGAGAAAAAGAAGGAAAGAAGAAAGAAAAAAAGAAATTATAGGATGGCTTTTTTATTATTGTATATACGCCTCTAATGTTCTTTTTCTTCTTTTCTTTCTTTTTCGAAGAAAACTTCTTTTCAGAAAGAAACAGAAAACAGTTTTTTTTTTTTTTTTTTTTTTTTTTAGGTCCATCCGAAGCCTGATGTCGGGCGAGGCTCACCTGGGTCACAGTCGCGAGCCTCTCCGGGCGACTTGGAATTTTGGGGAAAACAAGAGCCTGATACGACGTTATAGCTGTTACAAAAAGTAGTTAAGAGTTAAGGAAGGAAGGGGAGGAGAGTTCCGTCCTGGGGGGGAGTTTTGAGCGTTATGCGACTACACGCTCAGCAGGTTATTGTAAGTCTTCAATATATTTTGCTGCCTTTTTCTTCTTTTAGCGTATATGATACACATTGTATTATGTTGTCTTTGAATTCTTTTCGCATTTTTCCTATCAAATAGTTAATTTTATACTAATTGATAAAATCCCTTTCGGTGCCTATCTTTTTCAGCCAGCAGAATGGGCCTCACGATCTTGACCTTGTTCTGGTATGCTCCGCCTCTACTTACGGGCGGTCAAGGAGGCCCTCTTCGACACGAGCGACTGCCTCGTGCTGTTCGCCTGGGTCCTCTCCATCGGTAGCGTCATCTGCGACACCGCCGCCATCCGGCTGCACATGTGGAGGAGCAGGATCGATTTCACGCCGCATTACATCAGCATGATCCCGAGAATACAGAGGAGGGAGACGGCTATGAAGGTTGGACTTTTTTTTAACAATTCTTTTGATCAGATAATATCAGTGTGATGGGAGAAAAGGTGTTAACTGTAGGATTTCTTTTTTTTTTTTAGCTCCTCTTTGCGTCCGCGTTTCCATACTACGTCGAACTGTGGAGCGTTAAGGCGGCGATGGTGCTGCTGTACTACCAGCTCGTACCGAAGGAAATGAAAAAACGCGGATCGCGATGCACGTCACTTCGGCCTTTGTGGGGGTTAGCTTTTTGCTCGTCATGGGGTTGACGCTGTTTTGGTGCATGCCGATACATCTCAACTGGTACGGTTCTTTTCAACACTTCTGGTTTTCCACTTCAAGGGAAAATATCAGACGAGGGAAATTTCGATACTTTTTGTTGGGATATGTTACGAATTTGTTTGCTGACAGGATGAATGGGAATGCTATGAAGGTCTTTGGATATAGAGCACGACTGCGTTGCCGTTTCGGGAGCGGTTATGAGCCGTTTTACATTATCACGGGGCTTCATTTACTTACCGATGCCATGAGTACGTTTTCCTCTCTTTTGAATATCTATTTCCATTCGATAATTATTAACCCCCTTTTTTTTTAGTTCTACTCCTCCCAATATCCTACATCAAAACACTATCCCTCCGCCGCACGCAAAAAGTCGGCGTATCCCTCCTATTCCTCTTCGGCATCTTATACATGGCGTGTACCATCGCCCGTACCATCGCGATCGCCGTCCACGCCAACATCCCCACGTAGGTTTAATAACATGCATCGAGCGTGCGATGAGTATTATGGTCGTGTGCTTCCCGTCGTTTAAATCGCTGTACAAACAACCACACGGTAGCAGCGGTACTGGTGACGAAGAAGAATTACAGGCGCCGCACTACGCCGCGAACTCGGAGACTAGTTCGAGAAACGCGCCGGGTTCTTCGAGCGGGTGGAGGACCTGGCTAGCGGCGGAGGGTGGTAGTACGTCGAGCGGTAAAACAAAGACGAAAACGAAAACGAGGAATGGTAACGGCGGGAGGATAATGCAGCAGAGTTTGAGTGTAGTGTCGAGGCAGACGAGCAGCGCGAGCCAGGATCGGAACCGGAGGGCCGTGGACGGCTGGGTTAAATCCGCGACGAGGCCGCCGAGCGATGCTAGTGATATTAGCGGTGTGAGGGGTGGGAGGATTAGTGGGAGGAGCGAGGACGGCGCGGATCCTATTGCGCAGTATAAGAGGGCGTACGGGGATAGGATCATTGCGGATAGGAGTAATCCTGATCAGAGGGCGAGCTTTGAGTACCGGTGAAAAAAAAATGTTTGCGGGTTTTTGTTTAATTCGGTGCCTTTTTCGATTTTTCCCGTCTTTCTTTTGAAGGAGAGTTTTTAAGCACGATGTGCTTCTGTATACCACCACTGTCCGACGTCGACGTACGTACGTACTGTACCACCACCTCATTCTTTTTTATTTTATCTTATTAGCGTTCTTTTTTTCGGTAGCGTTCTTTGTAATCTTTCTTACATTCTTTGTAATCTTTCTTACATTCTTTCCAATTCCTTTCTTCTCTTCCTTTTTTTTTTAATACGATCATTGAAGCACCACAGTTTCTTCTTTATTGTTTAGAAAGATACCACGGATATCGAACTATGTTTTTAAAAAACATTGTATTTATATAATACCACCATCGGTTCTGTTCGACTGGACGTCGCAGGGCCAAAAACACTCTTTATGTGTTAAAGAACTCGACATTAGGAACCGGTAATTTGTTGTGCTATTAGAGACGGAATTAATAAACGTGACCTATTGCTAATGATAGGTGATCTTCACATCAAGTTCGTCCTATTCGTGAAAAGCACAAACTACCAAATCCGGTTTTTTTTTTTTTTTTTTTTTTTTTTTTTAATATTCTTCTACACGTTTCTAAGGCGATTGGTTTATTTTACATATTAAGTAGTACGTCTACTATCATGATTGCCCGTTTTCAAACCCGTTTTGGCCTTATAAAAACTGGAATGGCTGACTAGGCGAAGCTTTAAATCTGCTAATTTAGCAGCTTAAGTAATGTTTTCATTGAAATCCTCATACTTTTTAGGAGAATAGAACCGGTTCGCCTCAGTCTTGTGTCCAAGTTAGATGAATTCTCACGGGATTTGTGTTATTCTGCGTAATTTGGTACTACTGATTTTATTTATTATTATTATTATTATTATTATTATTATTATTATTATTATTTTTTCTTCTTGCTGGAGGGTTCTGGTGCTTTGTGCCTTTGAGCCGCCTCACAAAGAGAGCTTCCCTCTAATTTTTATGTTTTCTTTTTTCCTGCTGCTGCTACCTTCCAGCTTTGTGTGATTCAACACCCCCACATCTAAAGAAAAAAGTTTAACTCACTTTTACTCTCCAACACGTCAACCACACTCTCTCCTTCTCCCTCTTCTCTTCAAACACCACAGCTACAACTGTCACGAATCTTCCAGAGCTATTATAGAGATTCATGATAGCTTCATCGCATCAGAAGCAGCCGTAATCCTAACACCTCATTTCCCACTCCTCACCGTTCAAATCCTACTCCGGAGCTGTCAGCCTCGTCAAAACCTCCCTTCAAAGCTTCCTTCCTCATCAACAACTGCAGAAAGAGAAAAGATGAGCACTAGATCAAAGCAGAAGCTGTCCCTCGCGGGCATCCAGCAGCTCGTCTCCCAGCAACCACCCTCCGCCGTCCTCCCTCGTCGACGCCTTCGCGGACCTCGAAGCTATGGCCTACAACCAGTCCGTGGACGATAAGACCGGTCCCACGCTGTCGGCGTATTACACTTGTTACTTTTTGGCGTTGGTTCTGGAAGATAATCTGTACTACTTACCTCCCCCAATAATTAAAAAAAAGAAAGGAAGAAGTAGAAGCTAAGTTGTTGTCTAGATACGAAGCCCGCTTCCTCTCCACCGCTGCGACAAGAACCTGATGAACAACGACGGGCAGGTTATAAGCGCCTACACCGTCCTCCGCGCGCTCTGGAACAGGGACTACGAGGCTTTTCACGGGGCCATACAGAATGCTCCGTGGGGTGAAGCCGCGGCGGTTATGGCGGTGAGGGTTGTTGGTGAGTTTAACACCCTTAACACCCACTTCTTCGTTCTTTCTTCTCTCCTTACTTCTTGTACTGATTTTTAAATACCTTTAGACCACGTCCGCCGCCGCACCCTAAATCTCCTCTCCCACGCATACACCACCATCCCGCCCGCGTCGGCCGCGACGTATCTCGGCCTCACGTCCGCGGAGGAAGCCACGCGCACGCTCGTCGAGCAGCACGGGTGGACCTACGACCAGACGCTGGAGCTGCTTAGCCCCGGAAAGAGGGAGGAGCTACTGCCGAAGAATACGGAGCTCACGCGCGAAGAGCAGCTCGCGAACGGTGGTGATACGCCGGTTCTGGGGACTGTTTCGGCAATGCGGGGATGGGAGACGCGGTGGGAAGATTGCGGCGCTGAGCGGATTTGTGGAGAAGCTTACGGATGGGTAGAGGTGGTGATAAGGAAGTTTATTTTTCCAAAACTAGAAGAAGAAATATCTCAGAGGATTATAAATGGGAGTAACGGAGTTTTTTTTTTTTTTTTTTTTTTTTCTGTCTCTTTTTCTTCTTTTCTTTTCCCACTTCTTTTTTTGCATTTTTCTATCAGAGCAGGTTATTACCATTTTCTCCCGTGCTGCGGGCCGTAGCCAAGGAAGAGCATGGCTACAAGACAGGAAACTCGAGGGGATGTCGTTTTCTCATCTTGTTCATCAGACAACTTGAGATACTAAAGGGAGGTCTAAAATCAGGCTTACTTCTAGTGCTTACGTTTGGAAAACGTCATTTGAATACCTAACAAAAAAAAAATTTAAAAATAATCAGACTACAGTGAGAGAGACTTAGCATCACTATCAGCTTTTGGGATCGTATTTGTTTGAGCGATATGAAGGAAAGATCACAAAGACTGATTTTTACATTTTGGGTATATTATTGTTTAATATATATATATATTAAGTGATTAACAATGCTGTCTACTTTGATATCTTCGAAGAATATCGTGATATCATGGCAGATTCTAGAAGCTCCCTCTAGAATTCAGGTTCAGTCTACGCGTACAAGCCACAACCGAGCTCACTAGCTACGAACGAAACAAAGTGGCGCATTTAGCGGGCGGCTGCCTGTCTTGGCACATTTCGTTTCGTCACTCCAAAAAAAGAAACAAATTTTTTTTAAAAATTCCCTCAAAACGGATGAAGGAGAAACTCTCCTATAGGTTACGCTACACGACATTGCATTGATTAGTGGGATGATATATCAATCCTTTCACCGATTGACAACAGTCAAAAAGCGCCTGCTTTGGCCTCCACTTTCTTCTTTTATAAACCACCTCCTTGACGACAAATCGTCACGATAATTCCTTTTTAACTTTCAAAGTAATTAAGGAGACAGATATTTTTGATTCTCTTTTTAATTAAATTGGAGTCTCGGCGGTTCTGTCTGTAATCGGAAATTTATTTTTTATTTTCTTTTTTCTGTGCGTGTGGTGTTGAGTTGCGGTGGAAGCGAGAGTCTTTTTTTTTTTTTTTTTTTTTTTTTTTTCCTTTTTAACCCGACGAGCAGCAGTGTGTGCTACAGCCTTCCTATTTTCTTTTTTTCTTTCCTCATCAACGACGACGAAATAGCCTCCTTCCCTCCAATCGACTACCCCTTACCTCTCTCTACACTCACTTGCCTCTTACACTCCACTCCACCATTCCATCTTCTTCATCAGGACGACGATACCGCCGGCTCCGGGATCATGATAACGCCTTCGTCATCGTTCAGCCTCGACCGATCAATCCTCTGAACCTCTTGTTTTTGGACCGACCTAGCACGTTGAGCGACCCGTGGAACGAACCCTCAATCACGGGCTGGAACGAACCCATATTCACGAACGAGAAGGACGGTGGTGCCCGAGCGGCTCTCCTCTTTTGAACAGTAAGGGAGGAGAGTTCGTTGGAGAGACCTCCTTTTCAACCTTGCTGCGATAGAAACGAGCGATTTTTTTTTCCCACCTGCTGCCTGTATCCTCTACTCAGGTACACTGCAGGGCCAATCTCGAGTTCACGGCAGCTCACGGTCACGGGCGATCTGATTTCACTTCTTTTCCTCTTTCTCTTCTATCGCTCCCTGTTGCCTTCGTTCTAAGTGGTCCTTTGTGGCGACTAAGTTCTTTTGTGAGGTGTTTGGAAAAGCGGGAAAGCACCTTTCACTCTTTACTTCACGGCATCGAAAAAGAGCCTGAATCGTTCTTTTCTTTTCTGTTATTATTATTATTATTATTATATTATTGCCGTTCTACGTTGACTGGTAATACGTTGTTCATGCGTATTACGTGACGAGAAAGAGGAAGTTGTTTTGCTGTTTGCACTAACGCACGAAAGTGACGACTTTTTTTTTTTTTTTTTTTTTTTTTTTTTTCCCTAAGCAAAATTGCGATAATACTATAATACTATTGCTTTGTGCCTTTCTTTCCTTTGGACGCCATTTAACGCTTCTTACGATACAAGACTCATACGATATATCTATTACTGGCATTTTATATATATCTCTTGATTTCTAGCTGTTGTCTGAATTTTCTTCCTTTTCCTTTCGCTCCAATACTGCAGGATACGGAATCACGAAGCAACGAAGCACGCACACAACCACCATGACGAAGACTACCGACCAACAAAATGGCACCTCCACTAATTTACAACCTCTGCAGACCAAGTCGAGCGCGGCCGCCAATTCAAAAAACAGCTCGCAGCCTGCCAGCAAGGATACCGATGACGATATGGGACCGCCGGACGTAGACATTGACGTCCTCGACGCATCCGACAGCGAACCGTCCTCCTCGCCCAAGAAGACCGATGTCGATTTTGACGGCGGCCTCATGTCGGAGGAACCGGACTTTGACGAGGACTTTGCTCCAGACGAGGCGGAGATTGCCGTCGCATCGGCAAGCAAGGTGGATACGGACAGCAAACAGGCGGCCGAGAGCAGGACCAAGCGGCCAGCTGCCGTGGACACAGACGAAATGCTAGAGAGCCCCCAGAAGCATCCGCACCCCTCCGAAAGTAACAAGAGGGTCAAGCTGGATCACACCGAATCCTCCGAGCAGGCAGATAACCCCGCGGCGAAGGGTTCGGCCGTAGATAAGATGCCGATGGAGCTCTGGACGGAGATATTTGCGTACCTAACGCCTGAGACTCTTGGGAAGTTACGGAAAGTGTGCAGGAACTTTTACAAGGCGCTGATTAACGAGAACGTGTGGAGGAGGTCGAGAAAGATACACGCCGGCGATATGCCGAAGCCAGTCTTTGGCCTGCGGAGTGGCAGATGTGGGAGCTGTGGAAAGGCGCTGGTTGCATGCTGTGTGACAGGTACGATGGCTTGCCGAAGGGGTCCGGTGGTGTCAGGATTTACTGGCCGTTTCGCGTGCGGAGCTGTCCGGAGTGTCTGCAGGAGAATACTACGAAGGTAAGCACCTTCCCACGATATATCAATCTTGTTTGAGAGAATGGACATGATTGGCTAATGCTTTGCTATGTAGGAAATGGTTCTCCTGAAAGCAAACCCGCTGCCCATAAGCGAGGAAGAGATCCGACTGCTGCTCCCCGCCTTACCCTATGGTATTCTAGATGCAGGGCAGAACTGGAACGGCAATCCGAACTCCTACCAGCCGAACACAGGGATGTCGAAAATCTACTGGAACGACGATATCCTCGAGCTTAAGGAGCGGTACGATGAGGCAAAGGAGATGAACGCTTCAGAAGAATGGTTGAAGGGCTTGGAGAGCGAGGGTCAATCGTACAAAGCCGACGCTGATCGCATGGACCGGTGGGAGACGAGGGTTCTGACCGGGTCAAACCAACCGCGGAAAGGGGCATCAGTGCCGCAGCCTATATTGTCGTTAGGGAACTCTTATAATCATAACAGCTGGGATCCTCATCATCAGAGTAAGTTCTGTGAGCTTAGTTCCATTATATGTTCGTTTGCTGACAATTCGGAAGGTCCACGACATCCGCCTCCACCACACCAACAACCGTTCCCCCATCATCCTAACTTCTACACTAACAGCTCCCGACACGAAAGAACGGCTAGCGAGGTCGCTGAGATCAAAGCCCAGCGCCAAAATGACATTGAACTTCGCTGCCTTCAGATCAATCCGCCCATACACGCCAACGTCCTTATCCACTGTCCGCTTTTCAAGCAGCGATCAAGATAGCCCAGCCTCTGAACGAGCAAGCATGGCAACTACTGCTACCGAAGCTGAAAGAGCAGCGCCCCGCAGCGGAAAAGGCAGCAAAGCAGCACCAAGAACAACAGGAACGTTTGCAGCGTCAACAGGAGGAGCGACGACTACTGGAAGTAAAGGAGAAGGACGAGTGGGTGCGCAAGGAACGCATCTGGAAGAATCTCAAGTGCCGGTCAGAGAAATGCTGGGTAAAATTGTTGACGCTGAGGTGAAAGCGTGGGAAGGAAAGATCGACAAGCAGACTGCACCTCGTTTCGCCGTCACTGTCTTAACAAAGTCCCGCGAGAATTATTACAAGCAAGGTGGCATTCCGGAGACCAAGACGGACAAGGCAAAAGCTGAAGACGGTAGCAGTGGTGATAAATCAGAGATCAGGAAGCTCGTTTTGGAGAATATGAAATGGGTCTTCGATACCAAGATTAAGCCGCTAACGGACCCATTGCGCAAAGACCTATTTCTCTGCCGCGGCTGCGGCGATGCCATTCCGAAGCTTTACGGCTTCGAAGGGGTGATCCAGCATTACGCCGCGAAGCACACCACTGACATGAGTTTAGGAAACGTAGTCGTCTTCTGGCGGTCTGAGTGGCCGGAGGAGCCCCCTTTTACTGATCCCACCGCTGCCAAGAAGCCTCAGTCGCATCCGTCGCACTCTTTCCCGGCAAATGGAGCCCGCGGCAGTCAA
This sequence comes from Pezizomycotina sp. ARF18, assembly GCA_002224055.1. Lineage (NCBI taxonomy): Eukaryota > Fungi > Ascomycota > Pezizomycotina sp. ARF18. The sequence goes on along the minus strand of AZLU01000303.1, from coordinate 27,874 downwards.
GGACAGCCTTCCATCCCCGCGGTGCGCCTCCACTTCACCCGCAGCAGCCCCCGGTGCAAGGCTATGGTAACCAGCAATATCCAAATCAGCAAAGGATCCCTCCCCACGGGCATTACGATTATCAGAATGGATCGCAACAGCATTACCGCCACCGCACAATGTTCACATGCCGCCACATGGTCGGGAACCTCACCTCAGGCACCAAGCCGGACCAATGCATGCTCCCCACAGGCAGCTCCGCCTCAAAACATGCCAGGCCCTTACTACGGAAACCAAGCTTATCCACCACCGCAACCCGAATACAACCATCAATACCCTCCAACTACTCAAGCTGCTTACCCGCCTTATCCTAACACTTACACAGCTGCTCCTAGCCAACCGCCTTATTACGCTCCCAGCCACGCACCGCCGCCCATGCAGCCGTATGACTCTTATGGACAACCCCAGGCCATTTATCCTCCCGACCAATCCCAGGCGGCGCACCAACAACCACCTCCGGACCCCCTGTGCCGGCCGCTGTTCCCCCCGCGCAACCTATTCCGGCCAATCAGGTCCCGGTTAGCAGGCCATTTAACAACAGGAACAATAACAACAGCAGTAAACCCGTAGCGCCCCCTCCAGCTCCCATTATCAGTAAGCCGAGCGAGCCTGAACCCGCCAAGAAGGATGACGCCCGACACGCCGAAATGCTTGACTTTGTATCCACCACTTCAACCGCAGAATGGCACATAGCAGCCGACATCCGCGACCTGCAAAACTCCGTCAAGGTGACCGTCATGATCGCAAAGGTATCTGAGGCTTTTAAGGCGAAGTTCAATTCGATCCTCACCGTCCAGCTGTATCACGAAGCGCTCCGCGAGAAGGAGAACATGAAGTTCTTGCGCAACGTTTCTGATCTGAACTGCGGTGCCTGCGCTGGCGCGATGGCGGCGAACAGGAAGCACACGCTGCCATTACTCCTTCAACACTTTGAGTCCGTGCATTACCTGTTCACGCCTGCCAAGCAGCAGAAGCAGCTGGACTGGTTGGTGGATATGATTAAGCTTCCGGACCTGGAAGAACTGCGTAAGTTGCGGAACGGCAGGGGTTCGATGCGGAGAAGTTGAGTGTTATTAGCAAGAGATTTCCTGGTGTTTTTGATACCCCGAAGCCGGCTGAACAGTCAGCTACGGCCAACGGTAGCAGCGGTAGCAAGAAGCCGCCGTCAAAGAAGGAAACACTTGTGATCAACACACAAGTCTCAACGCCGGAGTCGAACGGATCCACCGTGACGCTGAAATCCGGCGTGCCTGAACCTCCCGGCTCGGCTCCTAAGACGGCCAGCAAGGAATCCATGACGGCCGCGGAGCAGTTCCTGCGGGATTTCATGGTGGATTCAGACGAAGGTAAAGTGCCCGACAGCCGCGCGGGGAGCCAATCGAACAGGGCTCCCACGCAGGCCGGCTCATCTGGTAAAGCCGCTGCTTCATCATCATCATCGTCATCGCAAGAGAGAAGACCAGGTGACCCTTCATCAAGTCTAAAGGCGCTTCTCAAGAAAAACCCTCCTTATCATCATCTTCGTATCACCCTGCCGGCGGGGCATCATCCCACAGGCACGGTGCTTCCCTTGACATGGACAGCATCAGCAGCAGGCGGGAACCTCCTTCGGAAGTTAGGCGCACCGGCTCCCTGGATGAATCTAGGCGTTTTCCTCCGAGGCGTGATCGCTCTGCAAGTCCCAGGCGGGAACCCCTTCCTCCTTCCTCGCGTGCTTCTCGCGACGAGTATTCCCGTAGGTCGACGCCCAGCCGCGCTACGTTTCCTGGAGGACCCCCTGGTAGGGACGACGACCATTACCCGCCGCGTCGCTACTACGATACACCGCCTAGGAGGGTCAGGTCTCCTTCGCCGGTAGGTTCCGGAGGACGCTACGACGACAGGATGCCGCCCGGTGGGCCCGTTCCTTACCGCGACTATCCGCCGGAGCACTACCCGCCCTCACACTACGAGTACGGACGGGATCCTTACTACGAACGGTACTACGACCGAGGTAAATTACCTACCCCTTCCTCTACTCTAGGAAAATCTATTTTTACTGATGATATCGATTGCTGTAGATATACCGCTGTACAGAGACGATCCATACGACTACTACAACCGCCGTGACGGACCTCCGCCCCCACACCACCCGCCGCCACCGCCGCCTCCGCCGCCGAGGGGATACTACGACGACATGCACTACAACCGCGGCGGCGGAGGACATTTTCGGGACCGCAGTCCGCTACGGGAACCGGGATACGGACGGAGACCGCCTAGCCCGCCGCCACCCAGGAGACGAAACCCAGGAGCGTCAGCCCGCCGTATAGAGGTGGTGGTAATGGTGGTAGGGATCCGTATTACGAAAGGGACCCGCCGTATAGGTATCCGGGAGGACCGCCGCAGGCACAAGGGAGTATCGATGAGTATAGGGGCGGCGGAGGACCGATGCCGCCGAGGAGGGATGAGCGTTATTATCCTCCTAGGGGTGGTAATGCTACTTCGAGATTATTTTTTTTTTTTTTTTGATGCTTTTTTTGGTGATATTTTAACAATTCAGGGATCCCACTGGATTTTTCTGGGTTGGATTGATATCACGCTGTTATACCCTTTGATTATCCACGAGATAATTCCATGTGTTTCTTGTTTTGTTCTGAAAATACCTACAGTATATTACATGACTTTATTTGAAAAGCTAGGTTGTGTTTCCGTACAATCTAGGTTGTTTACTTTTTCCTTCTTTCTCTTTTATCATACATTACGATCTCGATGCGATGGGTATTTACTTGCATTTCACTGTTTTCTTTGATTTTACTGCTGTTTTAATTACCCGTACAATTACCCTTTCTCTTACTTTCCTACTCTTATATGGAAAAAAGTCTTTATTTGGTATAGCATTTTATCACATTTCAAGGATTGGATCAAAAAAAAGGGAAAAGTTCTTGTTTCTTATCTTCATTCTTCGCAAGTCTACTTTACTCTATCTTACTGGAACGAAAAATACATGTTTCAAGCGGTATTATGAGGAGCCTTCTGTTTCTTTTCTGCTTTTAAGCCCTTGTTAGCTTTCTTTCGTATACATTGGAAGATATTATCAAAAGAGAATCGAAAGGATCGAGCTGAAAGTCTAAATTAGTAGTAATATATTGAGGGAATCCCAGGGATCTTTGCGTGATAGTGGTGTGGTTATGTGCTGACGCTTAAGTTCTGGCGTATCATGCTGGATGCTTTATTAGTTTTGTCCTCGACTACATTGGAATTGTTTAAAAGAGGACTATGAGTTGACTCTGAATTGTAGTAATATCCAATGACTCGAATAGCTCTAGCGTTATGTTTTGATCTCCTGCCAACCCGTTTTGACACGTCGTATGGGATCCGGTTATTGTTGGTACGGAAGCTGTATGATATGGGGAAGGGTGATCTATCGGATTTCGCTCCGGAGGGCGATTTATCCTGCGAGCTGTCCACGGAAAGTGGTTTTTGGTATCATACGTTGTGGAGAAACGGCGTCCGTGGTGCTTTTGTACTGATATCCCGTACCCACACGAAGCACTTTAGTGCGTTGGAGGTCACTATGAAGTATCTCCGTAGTAGCTTTTAGCTACACCCACCACTACGAGCGGTTTCGGGGTAGATTGGGTTACTATAGAGCGGGTCGAAAAAAAAAAAAGACATGGGCGGCACTTTGGCCCTTGATATCCTTTGTTCATTGAGAGGCATTGAAGTGCGTTGGAAGGTATTATAATTTTGCCCGAGTGTTTAGTGGTAGCTTTTTCGATTATACCCGCCACTACGAGCGGTCTCGGAGGAGATTGGGGGCGGGGGGAGGTGCTTTTTGTTTTGATATCGCCTGTCAGGCGTCTGTTGTTTAAGGTGTTTTAAGCGAGTATATTAATGAACATCTTCGCGTTTTTGGATTCGCTTTTTTTTTTTTATAACTTTTTACTATATACGGCTACGAGTTCATTTTTCGAAGGTAATCGGTTTACTTGTGATATTTTTTTTCAGTGAAATGTTTTTATGGCTCGTTGACGGAGACAATCTGTGTTTGAGATGAGCGTGATCAATAAATTTCGCTCTCGAGGGCGATTTATTGTGGGAGCTGTTAAAGAAAGTAATTTTTTTATCAGTCGTTGCGTGAAAAGGGATGTAGGAGGTACTACTCCTTTGAATTTGATATCGTTTGTACATGAACCATTCGGGGCGTTTGGAAGGTATTATAATTCATTTTAGGGCTTTAGCATTAGCTTTTGATTATCACTAACGCTACGAGCGATCTCGGAGGAGATTGGGGTGCTATGGGCCGGCTGGAGAGCTGGAGCTGGAGCTAGGTGTTAACTTTTTGTTCGTGATATGGCTTCTTCGTTTTCGTACGTTAGGATGGCGAGTTGCGCGTTATGCTGTCTTCCGGGTTTTTAGCGTTAAATTTTCGATTTACCTTGCGCGTTATCAGTTTCACAAGGAAAATCAGATTACTATGAACCAGCTGGAAAGTAGATGTAGGTTGTTAACCTTCGCTCGTCATATCACTTGTCTGTAGTTGTGTGTTAGAGTGGTGCGGTGTCTTTAGACTTTTTTTTTAGTGTTAACTTCTAATTATACCTCACCATTTATTAGGGGATCCGGAGAAGACTGGAGTGCTATAATTCCCCAACGTAAATTTGATGTGGATGGTAGTTCTGCCTTGTTACCCCTGGTCCGTCTGGCGATGTTAGGGTGTTTGGGAGGGGGGTGTCTATCGGCCGGTGTGGGGAAAGCTTTTGATTATACCTCCGCGTTCTGAGTCGTTCACGAGGGAATCGGTTCGCTACGCACCGGCTGGAGAAATGGATTTAGGCGTTACTTTGATTAGTTTATCTAACGTTCATCCAGGGTGTTGGGCTGTTGGGCGGTGTATCATCATCAGCCTCATACTCTTAGGATTAGCTTTTTGATTTTACCGTATAGGCTATGAGTCGTCTCTCCAGAGAAAATCGTATTGCTATTGCTGGAGCAATTTACGGGATAGGGTTGGACGTAGGCTTTTCTTTGTTTAATATCACTTCAGCATCGTACGTCATGGGGGTTGTAGCTTTGGTAGGGCGTATCATCGGATCATCGCGCTTTTAGGATTGGCTTTTTGATTGACCGTATGGGATACCAGTCGTCTCTCGAGTGGTTTAGGTTGCTATAGGGTCAACTGAGCAGTAAGACGTAGGTGGGACTTTGTGCTGATATCGCTTCTGCATCGTGAAAAAGCTGGTGTGTTGAAAGTGCATTATGGAGAGTTGGGGATTCTGGGATTAGCTTTTTTGATCTTTCACTTTGAACGCTACGAGTCGTCTTTTGAGAGGAAATCGCGCTGCTATCAATCGAGCGGTCTCGACATAGAGTTTGGACGTAGGTGCTCCTGTGTCTTAATATTACTTCTACGTATCACGCACAGTTCGTTTGGGGTTCTATGGACGGATACGCCTTTTTCGGGGATTAGCTTTTGGTTTATCCCCGAAACCAATAGTTCTCGAGGAATTCAATTGTTATGGGTATAACCGAGAGTGGACGCAAATCGTTACTTTGTTTTGATATCGCCTGTCACGCATCTAGTGTTGGACCATTGAGGGGGGTTTATCATCAGACCCTCGCGCTTGTGAGAATAACTTTGACTTTAACGCCGCGTTACAAGTCCTTGGAGAAATCACGTTACTATACTAAAGCTGAAGAGTTCGTCGTAGAGGCTTGCTTTGTCTTGATATTGCTTACAGATCGTGCGGAGTTGATGATGCGTTATCACGTCTGGTGCTTCCTTGTGGAATACGAACAGGCGAGAATATCCTTCAGCCTTTGTAATTTCTAGAAGTAATAGTTATGGCGTTATCGCTTGGCTTCCACTGTAATGCCTTATGAGCATTGGCGGTCTGGATAGGTGATAATCTGAATGCTTTGTGGGCGAAGGACTCATGTGTGTACATAAGGCGTGATCTATCGCATCTGTATTCTTGTGGCGAGTCACGTGGCTAATATCTGTTCTTCAGCGAAATCAAGGTTTAATATGACTCTAAGAACGTATAGTAGACGCTGGTTTTGCTTTCTGTCTTTGATATGACTCTTGGATCGTTTGGAGGGCTGGGAGTATTGAAAGGTGTATTATGACGTTTTGATAAATCCTAGTATTAGCTTTTGATTATATCTTTGGGTTACCGGCCCTCGATGAAATCGGGTATAAGACGAAGGTGTTACTTTTGTCTTCATGTCCCCTGTTAAGCGTGAGTACGTGGTGTTAGGGTGTTGAGTGGCGTATCACACGATCTTTATCAGCTTTGGATTCGTTTTTATGGAGCCGATTAAAAATGGGCGTAGGTCTTGCTGACCTTTGATAGAATTAACTATAAGTAGTAACGGAATCTCCTTAGGTCGATAAAGTACCGTCGATCTTAAATCTGTGCCTTCTTTCCTCTTCCGCTGTATACAAAACGTAGCGCGGGAGTCAAAACCTATTGAATTCCTCTTAGAGCTAAAGATCTTACTGTACAAATTATTTCCGAGTAGATCGACTTTTACTATGGGTATACTGATGCTGAATAGCCGGAATATTTAAGCGAATTATTCGATGTTTGGAAGGGATATATTAGTCGAAAGCCGTAGTATATGTGGATAATTATAAATTCTTAATAATAGGAGACCAGCAGAGTATAAAGAACAGTAGTTTACCAAGAGTCATGAGAATGGTCTATGAAAGTGACTTCCGTAACGGCAAGGTAATCCGAAGTTTACTGGATTTGATGAAGTTTGGTGAAATAGATAGGTGAACCGACAAGAAACGTCTGAGTGCTGAAATAACCGCGAGGGGACGGACATTGTGAGAAGCTTCCAAAGACTTGTATCAATAGGATTTGTTTATGACTTCATGATACTTGGGAGTGTAAATATATCAGATATAAATAACACGGTATTGAAAGCCTATCGATGGTACGACTGATAGCTAGATGTCCAGCTACGTCAGCATGTGGCATGTAATCAAATCTGACGTAAAAAAGAAATGGGGTCCAGGAGGGCAGTAATATCGCAGTTGATGCGTCACGAAGGTAAAAGCCAGCTTAAATAAAGATTTTATGGAGCTTGCTTGCTTTTTCAAGACTCAGAACTAATTTGCTTTATTACGTTGTATAGTGGTCGTCTAAGTTGCGCAAATCATAGTTGAGAATATGTCCACCTGTTAGAGTATCGCTAGGGATGGAAATCATAAATACTCTCTACCTCCGCGTGTGGATTTGTTTTTTAACCGGTGAGTGATAACAAACATCCAGATATAAATACAATTGAGTATTCATGGCCAACACTATAACATTATGCTCTTGATTGAGACTTTTCTTTTTTAACGGCGGCTTCGATTACTTTGAGTAAAACAATTATCTGGTGAAACTATATAACGACGCTGGAGGGTATTGATATATCCCATCACGGAAATGCTCTTCAAATGTAGATCTTCAAAACAGGCTGCAGCGCTGGCGTCGGCACGTTAAGCTTTTCTTCGGGGAATATAAGTTGTACGAGGGTAGAGTCTCGCGGTTTAATCCTTGGAAATTATGTGGATTAAGCAGCGCATGGTATTCAGCTGTGTGGCGCTCTTGTCGTAAAGGTATTCCACGGGTCACGTAGCAGAGAGAAGCTCGCTATTTGTAATTAACTTTTATTTATTCTTGCCCGCAAGTACGTGGGTTCTTCAGCCGTAGCATGTAAAACTCAAGCATGCCTCTAGAACCGCAACCTTGACGGCGGATACATTCCCGCATACCGGTGACGCGGACGTGAATTTTTACTTATGCACGATGAACTTCCAATCGCAGTTTGCTTTAGCTCCTCGAGCAACTACATGAAATATCTCTACGTCGCTATTTGATTTTGATTATCGCTTGGTTGGTGTTGTCGTAAGCGATGTGCGAAGACGGAAAGTGCAGTATGAATGATTTGCTTTGATAAGCTTGGAATTTAGTATGGGATGAACTGGATCATAAATATTAGCGTACTTAGCGATCAGAGGAAAAATTTAACATCGGGAATCATATTTTGGTGATTACGAAGTAGTTTAGTTATGGGGTGGAAGTGCGGAATCTGTTTCATTGAATATCCATTCGTTCCAGCGAGTAGCGTGTGGATGAAGGTTTAGAGATCTGCTATAGTAACTATTCTAATATTTTAAAATTAGGTTACTTTACTTTGGGAGAGCTATGGAAAACGTTGAATTGTTTACTTTACTCTGGAATAGCTATGGAAACCTTTGAACTGTCTCGACTTGCTCATTTTGTGTTCGTTTGAAGGGCCCTCCCTGTAAACAGAAATAAGTATGAGAGGACTTCGTAGCGATGATGGGAATTATAAAATCACCGAGTGCGTTTAGATAGATATTGCGGATATACTGCTCCTCAACTTTTCCCATTTAGCGCTACATAATATACTGAAAAACTTCTATGCCGGGGAGGATTGGCATTGAAAGCCTTTAATTTTCGCTGGAGTCCTAGTGTTTCAAGGGTTTAAAAGTCTCCGATCTGATTCTATGAAGAAGGTCCTATTGACAATATGTCTGAAACGCTGGATATAGATACAGTTATAAACAGTAGTGACTTTCTGCATTGCTTTTATGATGACTGGTCGCTAAACAGAGGAGGAAAATCGAACGACGACTTGAGACCGCACTGATAACAGTATAGCAATAGAGATCAAGGGTCATGTTTAGATGATTTGGATCTACTCTGGAGATTGATTTTGTTAGTTGCGAGTAGTGGTTATGGTATTTTGAAACTCTTTGTTTTAGAAATCCTTCTCTCGGCATTGGTATATCAATAATATTTTAGCCATGGCGTTCTACTACCTTTCACGTCAATTTTTATAACTTGATGACGTCGCCTACGTGATTATCGTCGTGTTCATATGCGATTATTTTATTATAATCGGTCTAGAGTAATTAGGAATGTTATCGGTACGATGCTCATTCAAGTGTTAATTTCTACACCCTTCTCCCTTCTCAAAGAGTACTCTAGGTTCATATCAGCAGGCGAAAAGTTTGGGTCAGTACATATGAGTCGGTCTTGTAGTTTCCGTAGCCACAGTTATCTACGATAATGTACTTTTTATACCTGACGAAATGATAAGACTAAGACGTCAAAACAAACACTGAGATCGCAAGCAAAAGTTACGCTGGTATCATATCCTGCTGCCTGTCCTACTCTACTTGGTACCAACAGCTTTTGATAAACTATGGTATAGCTTTATCTACCACTAATAAGTATTCGTTATCGTTCGATTTCGCGAGCCACGCTCAGTATTTAGTACGTTTGAGTTATCAATGCGGCCCACGTAACTAGTAAAGCTACTATATATAGCCTGCGGTAAGCCCGGTGCTTGAACACACTATCAAAGCTTTAGTTAAACGTGTAATAGGTTTGATACTGATGAACCACTATGCATTTTCTCAATGGGACGGCCTGATTCCAGTTTTAGCGATTCCTAGTGCTATTCAGCTTCCGCGGGACTACAAACTTCTATGAAAGAGAGTAGCAGCTTCTTATTGTTTGCTGGATGCTTTGGTTTAAGGTGTATGTACCGCGTTGTGCGCCGAATTTTACGTAGTTCGAGGCTTATAAGCAGAAAATCATCGGATTTTATACGCAGTGATATTTGTTCTATGGATGGGACGGGAGGACATTATGCGATGGATAATTGAACCAGATCATATTCTATAGCTGTAGACGTAGAGAATAGTATCAGTTAGTAAATCTAAAGATCTCTCGTTCTCATGAGCGTTTAAGGTTTTGTAGGTTACTATAGTTCACTCTCGTCGAGATTTACATAGAGTAGTGCAGCTTGATGGCTTTTGGTTGTGAAATAAACCTGGAAGGTAGAAATTCTGTCAGAAGTCTTTACGAGTACATAAAGCAAACTAAAAAAAAAAGAATTTAAGGAAAAATCGTCCAAATTGAAAGATTTCACTTTTAAAAATTGCATAGTATTCTCATGTCGTCATTATTACTGATAAATACGTCAAATATTCGAGAAGATGCTATTTAAAGACTCAAGATCAATTCATGCTAATTATTCCTATATACTCTCTCATTCCCTATACTTAGAGCCTTCTTATTTATAGCGGATCCTCTAGGAAGCCCCCTTAGTCCTGAAAAACACGCATTATCGAAATAGTTACAACAGAAGTCCCCATGATAAGTCGTGAAGGCCATACTTCAGTATCTCCTTCTCTATGACACCATTCCCCATCCGCCACTCTACAACAGATCCCGCGGGACCCTTTTCAACTCTAATCCTATCCTTCTCCTTCTCAAACTCGCTGTCAATAATGCCACCCCGTACAGTCGCATTTACGGCATACCGGAACATATCCCTCGTATGCCACCAAGGCACATCGTGATCGTCTTCCGCATGGAGCAACGTAAGGCGGTATTTACCACTATTCGCCTCATTCAATTTAACGAAGGACGCGATGCGCTCTTTACTCGGCCACAGATCATATATCCACGTGCTGAGATACTTGAATAACACAGGAAAGGGAGCAAACGGTCCTAATATCGGTACCGTTCCCACGATACGATACGTAGCACGAGCGTCGGTACGTCGACAAATGAAGCTACCAAAACAGCACCAGCAAAGTTTACCGGTGTGGATTGTAGCGCGAAATGCTCTAAAACACCTAACGCCACGCCCGTGCCTAGCGATTGACCGAATAGCGCGATACGTGAGGGAGAATACCCGCCACGTTGATAACCCAATTAACGACCGAAATTGCGTCGAGTAGTATACCATCCTCGGATGGTGTTCCCGTACTATATCCGTAGCCTCTATAGTCGAACGTTATGACGTGTATCTTGTTAGGATCACCCGCAGCTAGCGCGCGGTAATTCGGGCAGCGGTGGCCGGATCCAACGGTACCTCCAGCGCCGTGGAAGTGTATCACCACCCTTGCTTTAGGATTTTCTTTGAGTAGTTTAAACCCCAATCGCGAAGTGATATCATGTGCATGGCCCGATGGCTCCTTTATGAGCTCCTCCTCATGTTCCCGATATAGTTCCAACGGAGAATATGCCACGCGAAAGCGTCTCTCCGTCACTAGACGTTATCGAGAACGGCGTAACCTGATTCCGCAGGAAGCCGAACATTTCGGGTACGTTGAGGTCTTTGAACCAGGTCATTTGACCGGCGTGGAGGTATACGGCATGTGTCTGCAAGGATTTTGTCGTCATGAGTCCCAAGAAGCAAGCGTAAATACCCACCGCGACGGCGGCGGAGCGGTAGCTGTGCTTCAATAGGGAATTGAGTAATGTCATGTTTTCCTAAAGGCTGATTCGTAGAACAACATGTTGGTAAAGAAGAGGAGAAGCCTCCGTTTTCCTTCGTATTCTGTTCAAAAGGATGTACCGTGTCCGCCGGACAAGCGAGTAGCCGCGCGCGTGAAGTTTGATGTCTACTGCACGCTCAAAGAGAAACCCCTGCGGCAATGAATCGCTATTATGTCGACTTTTAGGATATCTGTATTCTTTCGTACTTCCCTTTTGCTCGTCTTTTCTTGGCCCAGTATCTGTGTAAAAATAGGACAGACACACGATTTCCAGTGTAATACCTATTTGTTTAAAAGCACCTTAGCACTAGAGGATGGTAGGGACGTGCTAAAGAGTAGGTAATAGTACACATGGGGAAGTGAACAACTGCAAAGGCGTGAAAAAAGAGAAGGATTGATAATGAAGCCGAGACAAATATAAGAAACACAAAACACTGAGAGTCAAACCCTATTCCTTTCTCAGGCCTGAGCTCTAATAGTCCATGGTCCGATAGTTAATCAAACTTGGGCTTTCTCGTTCATCGTTCATGCATTTTCTACTCTACGGTTCACGTATAACTAACTCCTCGCGAGCTTACATACTTATATGTAATGGGGTCCAGTTTGCCGTTTCATTCAATGACATCGTACTATAACGCACCAGCCTTCACTCCTTCCTTGAAAATATTAACAGAGTTCATAGTATAATATCCTGTCACTGTTTTCGGTAGCTGCTGTCCACTACTGAGTTAATATTAATAGATATATCATTATTTTAACTGTTGAACGTACTTATCAAAACAGGTTTACTACTCTTATATTCACATTGTTGTTTCCTTACTCCCCCTGCCCGGACGACGGTTTTTTTTTTTTTTTTTTTTTTTTCAACGGTTAGCCTGGTTGGATTTGCGATGGTGACTTGATGGAAGGAGAGAGGACTTTTTGGACCAAGTCAATATGGTGATTGGGCTTGAAAGGGACGTCGAGTAACCAATGTTTCTTCGATTTTATGCTTCTTTGCTCCTAATCTGCTTATTTCATTCCCTTGTTTTTTCATTTTCTTCCCCCGCCTTGCTTTCTCTCTCTTCCCGTTATTACTCTTGTTTATTTATAACCAGTACTTCAACCCCCATGAGCTTCCCTCTTTGCTTTCCCATGAAAGTATATCTTAGCCTTTGTTTATTTTGACCGCTGGTTCCTTTCTATATTCCGCCGGAGTCCGTCCAGTCCCGCCGCCGAACCCCACAGTTACGGTAGCCACTTAAAAAACCTATATTCACTAAAAGCTTCGCGGGAAGAAAGGCGAAGACGGCGTTCGTTGGTTAGAAGATCGCGAGGCTCCCATCGATGGTGAGCGAGTTACCTCAAATGAGGATGCAGTAACTAGAAGCCTCGGGCAGGCGAACAGGCACAAGGGCTGTATTAAACTCTACAAGCGCGCTTAGAGGGTGCTTGTATCCGGATAGGCTAACATAGATTCCGCAATGATCGTGCCAAAGCAGCTCATCACCTGAAGTAATTTTACAGTGGTCCAGACTACCTTCGAGCCATTGCCAGAGGCAGCGTAAAAAGAATAAAGAAAAAGAGCGTCACTATAGAGAATACATGCGATCGCGTCGGGATGGGGCCGTCGACACTTTAGCATAACTTAATATTACTCCACTTGCACTTTCAGGAAAGAATTTTTCGTTATGATGTTTGAACGGAAGGTGAAGTTAGAAAGGCGATAAAACCAAGAAAGAGAGAGAAACAGCGGAGGATCGGAGCGGGAGGGGGTTAAGTGCAAGACGTTTAGCATTTCAGCGAAAGCAAAGAGAAACACGGCTTTCTTTTTGACTACTTTTGGATCGAACAAAGAAATACATTGCCTCTCTATTGAAACGCCAACTAACAATAACGAATCTCAATCATTCTGCGTAGCAGATTACCAATCTATTACAATAAATATAGTATCCTCTTTGCTTTAATGTGAATCTATGGGCAGTAAATGTCACGATAACCTATTTTTCGAATATTTCACTGAAGCTAGTTTTGTCATTGTTAACAAAGGCTGTTGTATGGGAGACATCTCGTAGCAGAACTTCGTGAAGCTGTCTCATTAGGTCAAACAAAAGATAGAAACGCGGGTAAAAAGAAAAGCGGCCCGAGCCATCAGTGCCAGCCTACGGCTCGCTTAATAGCCGAGCTGCTTGACGGTTTCAGAATCGATAAGGCGAATCCGCAACGATATACGAAACAGAGTCAAAGCTCTGACTTGAAGGCGAAGGCAAAAGATATCTTTTGGCTGGTGTAATGCTACTCCGTTGAAGGCTTGAACTCAAACTCACGGCAGCGAAACGTAGTGACCTGCAAAATAGAAACGTTGACCAGATTCGGGTATAAGTATCGCCCCATGATGCTGCCGATATATATAGAAGTAGAATATCGACAATATACAGCATACCTCAACAATTTCTAACATTCCATATACTCCGTCATATATATATATATAATTTTTACTACTTAAGACAGCTTTCAAGTTAATCCGAAGACGCGGCAAGATTCTCTTATATAAAAACCTTCGTCGTACATCTTTCTGATAAAAAAAAGTTCGCCAAGATGCCTTGTAATTCCGAGCAGGACCGTTTCAATACCCCAGACGCCCAATTCCCCATCCAAGGCTTCACCAAGCAGTGACGTACACTATCATGCTCTCCAACGAGGTTGACGCATACATCCGGAACGACGTCGAAACGGTCGCCAGTCGAGTTGTAGCATTACGACTCTCAATTCCATGTCTACGCTGAGCCAAGCGTGGAGTCTACTCCGACGCGCCGAGCAAGCACCGGCGAGCTCTTAGATGAGAGGGGCAGTCCTGAGCACGACCCTTCAAGTCATCTCGCCATGGATACACCCAGCCCGAAGAACATCAATCACGATGAGCCTGGATCTAGTACGGAAGCTATGGATACCGACGAAGGCGACCCGGAGAGCATCCACGTCCCGTGTCCGTGGTATCGGGAGGAGATGGTGATGTTGCAGCCGAGCAATTTTTCGAGGCTTCGAAAAATGAAGCTGCGGTTTCATCAGTTTTTAGCCGAGCAAGCTCGGCTCATCGATGAAGATGAGCCCGAAAAGGACGAACCGGTCGACGAGTCTACTAACGGTGATGGCGATACTAAGACAGCGAAGCCTGACCACAATCCGAGCGCGAATCCGATGAACCCGCTACGCCAAAGCTGCATTTACGCGGCGGATACGCACCGACTCATGGTGATGAGTGCAGCGGGCTACGACACACTACTGCCCGCACACCGACAAGACGTACCGGATTTACTGGAGGTCGGATACTTCTAAATGCCAAATTGTCGGAGAGCTCGACGGAGACAAACGGTCTGAAATAGAGGAGGACGCTGTTGAGATAGATGGGAGACGGTGGAAGAGAGCGGTAACGGTGAACCAGCGTTTCCCACCACTTCAGGTGAAGCCCAAAGCATGGCAGAACGGCACTACTGCCCGGGTGCGGATAAGACCTATCAGATTTCCTGGCGGGACCCCAATAAGCTTCCGCGCATTATCGCTATGGTTGACGGCGTACGATCTGATTCGGAAGAGGAGGGATCGTCCGATGGAGACAGCGATGATGATGAGCCCTGCTCTGAGGATGAGTCTCGCTCTGAGTCCTTAGACGATCAGTCTCAGCATATTTACGATAGCGATTTTACCTCGGATGATGATGACGGGGCTAACAGCGAGGGTGATCCCGAAGACGAAGATCCTGAGCTACCAGAAGATGAACCAGAAACCCTAGATGATGATAAATTCGGAGAGGGAAAAGTACTAATTTCGGGGTTCACTCAACCTAGAGGCTTTGATCAGCGATGACGGCGGTACGATGAGGAAAGTGCGAAAGAGACGGAAAGCGAGAGCGACGCTTCAGAGCCCGAGAGGAGAGTTCTGAAGCGATACCGAGTGCGACCTTTTCAAGCAAACCTTGGATCGTATGCAGTTTCTGATCCATTTATTAAAGCTCTTACAGATGGCTATGGACGCTTATTACAGCGACTCAGATAGTGATTCGGAGTCCGAGGATGGAGAAGAGGACGGCGAAGAGGATGACGAAGAGGATGACGAAGAGGATGAAGAAGAGGGTGAAGAAGAGGGTGAAGAAGAGGAAACAGGTTCGGGAACGGGCGATGAGATTGTGGTCACGGAACTGAGCGACGGTGAAGCGATTCTGAAGCCCTGCAGCCATCAGAGATAATCGAGCCCGAGAAGAACACGCCCCGAAGTTGAGAAAGAGATATCCCAACCTGCTACTCCTACACTACAGCTCCGCGGTGGTATGGGCCAGAACCGAAAGAAACGTCGCTCATCTCAAGACATTGGCCGTTCGGTCGCAGAAAATCGTACGCCAAGCAACAACTATGACGACAAGCCAGGGATGATAACTGAGGAGGAGATAGAAGCCGTATTTTGTACACCGCTGGCGCTTCTAGTAGCAAGGGCCGGCCAAGAAACTTCATTCGGGAGGGTACTAGCCATGGCCGTAAGGTAAATTACGACACCTTGCCACCAGAAATTAATTCGTTGTGCGGTCTGTAAGAGAAGACTTTATCTATGGGTTTGATACCGCCTGGTTGTCTAGAATAGTCTGAAAGGGAGCCTGAAGACCAGTTTGAAGAGGAATCCGAGAGGATGTCAAAGAGGGATCTAATTAGAAATTCGGGTATAAACCTAACTACCAATAAGAAAAGCGTCTTGAAGATACCGACTGGGTATATAATGAGTGATAGAATGAAGACTCGGGGAAGTATCTGACGAAGGGGCTTTACGGGCAATCCCCTTTGAAATAATTTATCCAATCGCCCGAATGGCGATGGTCAATAATGGAAAAATATAAATTGGATAGAAACTTTAGTGCCAGCTATAGCCACCGCCTTAGCGTATCTAGAGACTATGGCACAAATATAGGACTACTTACTCTTTATTTATATTTCGGCATCTAACGCTAGTTGAATATATCGTATACCTCAGTTTTTGCTCAAGTTCCTCCATTATTGTTTTCTTTGGTCAAAAGCATATCGCCATTAGTTAGACGAATTTATCGAAGAGATTGTATACGCATTCGTTCAAATAGCGGTAAAACTAGCCATTTTGCTCTCAAGTATCACTGAAAACCCCGCTCCGTCCAGTCCAAGCAAAAATTTGGCACGCCTTCCCTGTCCTAACGCCTGATCGCTAAGTGTTTCATAGCGAGGGGGCTCCTGCTCGTTTTGTGAAGGGTTGGTTCGTGGAAGACACCGCCGGTCGAGGGTTTATGTGCGTCATGCTACTAGACTACTACTGAGGCTTTGGAAAGCCACTACTGACCTGCGTTCATATCCAGACCGGATTATTTATCAGTGTTAGAACGGCGAACAAAGCCTAGGAAAAGAAAGAAAGAGAGAAAGAAGAACCCCCTCGATATGGAAAATAGAGTTACAAGGATTCGTCTCGTTTTTGTGACCCAGTCTTGCGCATTACGGGAAGATATCCTGAATCCTGATCCATGCGTGAAGCTACGGTCCGTATAGCCTACTAAAGCACAGTGAGAAGGTCTCGAAATCGCTCTCCATTGCCTTCACCTAGGCTTTCCGGAGGAATTACTCGTCGGGCTGTTCAACGAATTATGTACAATATATGCGTCTCAATACCTAGTAAACGCATGGAGGAAAGCCACACATAGCATCTCAGAATTATGCTGTGGTACTCGATCGTAGCTAGTCTTACATTCCCTCAGCCATCACATCACGTAAATCATCCATGCAATAAAAAATGTCCCCCAGTTCTACTACATCGTCCTCTCGCTCCTCCGAGATGCATCCTCCGCCCCCACATCAACCCCACCGTCGCGCCGCTCGGGTCCTGAAACTCCATCTCCACCGCCAGCTTATCCTGACTTATACTCGTCCCGCCACTAACACCCTTCCCCCTCATAAAACCTTACTAACCAAACTCTCCGGGTCCCCATCCCTCCTCAACACCCTCTCCTAAAAAACAGCTTAAACGCGGGCACGCACGCCGCCGTAATCGCCCATGTCCTCTCCAAAACATAAGCAAATACGCGTCCGCAATGCTCAACGTCGGCACAAGATTGAAAATAACCTGCACCAGCGCGACCGCAACGCACAAAACCCGAATCCGAACGTTAGGCCCGCGTATATTCTTTGCCTTACGGTGATGCCTTTATATGGTATAATACGGGTATGGTAGCAAATAGACCATCAAATCCGTCGCGACGTGCGGACCAAAGTACAACCCGAACGCCCACGGTATCCCCATCGCGGAGCAAAAGGTACCGTCGTTGGCCCAATTCAGTTTAACGTCGCCGCACCCGAACATCGCGATGACGGTACTCGATATCCACGTACCACGACGCAGATCGTCGTAACCCACAGCGCGAACCGTAACTTTCTCATTCTCGGCCTTTGGGTATTAAGACGGCGTGGTATAACAGGACGAAGTGGCATTTTATGGCGTACATGGGTCGAGGTAGATTACTATCAGCGCGTACCAGAGCTTTAGCAGTCTTTTCTTTTGATGGTGTTTTGGTGTGTAGGCGCGATGACTTCAGCCATCGTGGTGTTGTAGCCGCCGAGCTTGCCGACGTATGTATCCGCGATCGCCTCGACGAGGAGAAACAGCCATGCTACTATTACGAGGGCTTCGAGTGTTATCCGTGTTAACAGCGACGGAGCGGTGGGGTATACCGGCCGCCGAATCTGGACGTATATGCGCGTGGCGACCAGGACGAACGTGACGACCGTCATGGCATATTGGAAATTCTAAGATGATTTAAAGAATAACTGTTACCAAAAAAAAAGAAAGTGTGCTTTACTTATTTACTTGAGAGGAGTAAAAGCAAATGATATAAACTCTCATGCCCCCCCCCCAATGCGATGTTTAAGCTCGTTCTATAAAGCCATATTTTTTTTTTTTTTTTTTTTCAAAATCAATAGAAAGCGAAAATATATTTGGTGTAACATACCACCATCTGATTCCCCGTTATACCCATCTTTGTGTCCTAGAACAAACTGACCACCTCAAGGTCTGTTATTGACTAGTATTATTTATTCCCTTATAAAGCGGGGCTTTCGAAAATGTTTCGAACAAACGCCGTCAATGTCCAGTCTATCAAACCAAAAAGAAATACCCGTTTAACTAGGGAGAAAAAAAAATATGAGCGTACATCGGACGCGGGAAAGCCGGCCTGTTTTATATATTGCCCATGCATCGTCCGGAAAACCCAGTTACCCACTATCTTTCCTCAATGAATAATATTTTTACGGATTTAATATTTTTCCACAATATTACTTTTGGGAATGGTTTCCCTTTCCATGGAACGGGTTTTTTTTTTTCTCCAAGTGATCGTCACTCCCACGTCCCGTATTCGCTAAGCGACGCTATAAAATGGCTTAGCCGCCAGGAAAATTTAAAGTTTTGGTGCCACGGCCCCAGTTATACGAGGAACCTTGCCGGAGCAGGAGGGGGGAATCAGAAAGAGGTATCACGCACGGCCGTAAGACATTGGGGGTTCCTATAAACCGGTAAACTTTGTTCTATATAGCTACGGAAAAGCTTTTAGTTATCGAATTGAATACGATGGATCTGCTTCAGCGGAAAACTGTACCCTGCAACAGTCAGCGTGGGGCTTATCCTGGCTACGGGCTGGTATTGGGTGGGGGTTTTTTTTTTCTTTCTTTTCCACTCTACTCAAAACTAATATATTTACAATCCATAATATTGTTAATCGCTTCCAAGAGAATATATATAACCCCCATGTTCAACCGTGGGTTGTGATGTTCCAATGTATGTTTCGGCAAAGGACTCGGCAGGCACATAACGTTATCAAACAGCCTTTCCATCAATACACCTATCTTTATTATTTATTTATTTATTATTTTTTGCCAGCTTTTCTATCCAGTCTATATCTGCGGTTGTTGTGTAGGGTGGGTTCCCTTTGCTCTGAACTAGCGGCTCTCGTGCGATATAATACTATTACAAAAAACTCGTATTGAAGTGGGGAATACACGCAAGGGTAGACGTAGACGTAGACTCTTAAAATTTTATCTCCTCATACTTACAATCTTCTTTTTGGCCTCTTTAAGATTAACTTTTATTATTATTATTATTATTATTATTATTATTATTCCTACTAGCTACTTCGTAGGGTCCTAGGCCGATTATTATTATAAATTACTTATTTTTACTAGTCGATCTATATATAATACCTATGAATGTAAAAAAACCTTCGATATTAGCTACTCATCTCGGGACAAAAGTATGCACAAAATTTGTTACGTGGTTATCGAATTATAGTTGTCATATAAAAATTGGTGTTTTTGTATATGAAGTTATGAAGTAGGAAATTTCTACATACTTTTTTGTCCGAGATAGTAGCAGCGTGTATACCGCGGAGTATCCAGTCCATCGGATACAAAAAAAAATCGCAATGTCTGTTTTCGCGTAGGCATTGCGCGCGAAGCTGTTTTAAATTCCCGTAAATAATCGGGCACATTTAAACCTAGGTGCTTACGACTATAAAAAAAAACTGACCCGAGGTTCTCGCAAGTCATTGACGGTGCTTGTTGGGGAAAAAAAAAAAACCCTTGACCTGCCAGAACAAGAGAAACTGAGAAAGGAGAAGTAGCAGGAACCATTCACAACGTGCATTATTTCTTTATTCTAGCATCTGTATCGACTAGCCATACATCATCCTTAGAGAAATCATCCATGCTTTTGACAAATTGACGGTCCGAATCAACGGCAACTTTTGTACGTATTGACGGATGACTCCTACACTACTTTTAAGTAGAGACACGAATATGAGGAGCGTAAGAGGAACAAAAAAAAAAAAACAAAACAAAAAAAAATGGAAAGGTTTTTATTAAAGGGTATATTAGTGAATTGGTATTTAACGAACATAATACAACGTTCGGCAGTTCCTCGTAGTTAACAGAATAACCTTTTGTGTATACATTACATGTTTCCGTGGAGGGTCTTTTGTAAAGCTGGCCTGCTCGATAAAATACCAGATTTTTGCTCTTCTATATAGCTAGCTCAATGCTTGAAAAAAAGTAAATGTATTGATGGTCTGCAAATCCATTATGATATTTAGACAGAGACTTTTAGTTACTTTAGAAGTAGAACCATGAGGCTTCAGACTTGGTGACGTGATGGTGGTAATAAAGGTAGTAGTAGAAAAAGTAATGCAACTTCTGTTAATTGATATAAAAAAAAAAAAAAAAGAGAGAGAGAGAGAGAGAGACAACCCAAATCGAAGAAAACATACAAGGAGAAAGTATAAAAAAACTGATCCTAACTTAATAGTAAAAGAAAGAAGAACTTTTTGTTTCCCCGAAATGCAGTTTTTTTCCCCCTTTAGAAAATGATTCCAGTTTCCCCTAAATAAAAAAAACGACCGGTAATAGATTAAGGTACAAAGTAAAAGTAAAAGAAGAAGAAATAAAAACGTCGTCCCTCTTATTATCTTATTTTCTCAATTTTTTTATTATTTATTTTTCCGGTTAGTTCCCTTAACGGGTAGCCATAGCCTTCGTAACCAACCTCTTCAGCGCCATCTCCTTCTTCTTCAGGTCATCAGCGCTCGAATCTTCAATCTCAAGCTGGCCCATCGCATCGCTCAGCGCGCTCTCAATCTTATCCTTCTGGCCCTTCTTCAGCTTAAACAGACATCAGCGGATCGCTCACGATCTCCTCGACGCGGGAGATGTACGACTCAAGCTGCTGCCTAGCCTCGAAGCGCTTGGAGAAGGCGTCGTCGGAGGTCTTGAACTTTTCGGCGTCCTCGATCATCTGCTCGATCTCGGTGGAGGAGAGCTTGCCGACGGCGTTGGAGATGGTGATGTTGGCGGAGCGGCCGGTGGATTTTTCGGAGGCGGTTACTTTGAGGATGCCGTTGACGTCGACTTCGAAGATTACTTCGAGGACCTAGGAAGCGAGACGGGGTTAGAATTTTATTTCAAATACTTACTATTTTTTTTTTTTTTTTTGACTCGAGGCGGAGAGGAAAGGAAGAAATATAGGGGGAAAAAGGTGGGGAATTTGAGAACGGAGGAATATAGAACGTACAGCGTCACCAGCCTTCATGGGCGGAATAGGAGCGAGCTGGAATTCACCGAGGAGGGTGTTGTCCTCGCAGTTGACGCGCTCTCCTTGGTAGACGGGGAACTGGACGGTGGTCTGGTTGTCGGCGACGGTGGTGAAGGTCCTCTTCTTCATCGTGGGACGGTTTGACCGCGCTAAAATACCATGACCAGTTAGTATAATTTTCCTCAACTTCGAGAAACGAAACTTTTTTTTTCTTCTCCTATATAAAAAGGGGGATTTGATAAGAAGGGTCGTGCTTACAGGAACGACGGGAGCGAAGATGTTACCCTCCATGGCAACACCGAGGGAAAGGGGGACGACGTCGAGGAGGAGGAGGTCGGCGGTTTCGGCGGAGGTAGCCTGGCCGGATAGGATACCGGCCTGGACGGCGGCACCGTAGGCGACGGCTTCGTCGGGGTTGATGCTCTAAAAAAATCAAACAATCATTAGCAAAAAATACTCTTCTCCGCTTCAATTATAAGGAGAGGAATTTAGTACCTTCTCAAGCTTCTTCCCGTCAAGTAATCGCTCAGCATCTTCTGGATCTTCGGGATACGCGTAGATCCACCAACCAGGACGACCTCATCGACCTCATTCTTGGGGATTCCGGAATCCTTGAGGACCTGGGCGACGGGGTCGATGGTGCTCTTGAACAGGGTGGCGTTAAGGTCCTCGAAGCGGGCGCGGTGATGTTGGCGGCGAAATCCTCACCTCCGGAGAGCGAGTCGATCTCGACGTTGGTCTGGGTGACGGAAGAGAGGGTACGCTTGGCGCGCTCGCAGGCGGTGCGGAGGCGGCGGAGGGCGCGGGGGTCGTCGGAGATGTCGATCTTGGACTTGCGCTTGAATCCGCCTTGAAGTGGTCCAGCAGGGCAGTGTCGAAGTCCTGACCTCCGAGATGGGTGTCTCCGGCGGTGGCCTTGACAGTGAAAACACCACCTGTGAAAAACGTTAGCTAAAACATTCATCCCAAACATCTCCCATCCCGACACCCCACCAATTCCGGGAGACTCTCCAAATGGATACTCGAGAGGGATTGAATTTCAAATAAACGTACCTTGAATATGCAACAGCGAAACATCGAAAGTACCACTCCCAAATCGTAAATAAGCACATACCTCTCCTTATCCGTCTTCCGCTGCCGAGACCGTACGCGATAGCAGCAGCAGTAGGCTCGTTAATAATACGGAGGACGTTCATGCCAGAAATCGCTCCGGCGTCCTTTGTAGCCTGACGCTGGTTGTCGTTGAGTAGGCAGGGACGGTGATGACGGCCTTTTCTACTTTCTTGCCGAGCTTGGCTTCGGCGATCTCGCGCATCTTGTTCAGGACCATCGAGGAGATCTCTTGCGGGGTGAACTGCTTGGTCTCGCCGAGGTACTCGACCTCGATGACGGTTGCCCGTGGTCGACGACCTTGAAGGGCCATGCCTGGACGTCCTTCTTGACGCTCGGGTCGTCGAAGCGGCGGCCGATCAGGCGTCTATGGTGCAACGAGGGTGGTAGTAAAAGAAGATCATTTTTATATATACACCAAACAGCTTCCAAGTACTTCAAGAAAGCTAATTTCCCAGGATACGACATAAAAGGAGGAGTAGAAAAAAGGAAGAAGGACATACTTGGCATCGAAACAGTGTTCCTGGGTTAAGTGCGGCCTGATTCTTCGCGGCGTCACCTATTAATCGCTCCTCGTTGGTGAAGGCGACGAAGGAAGGGGTGACACGGTTTCCCTGCTCGTTTGCGACTGTAGATTGGCAAAAGGAAAAGTATCAGCATACAAAAGCTCATTGATAATTTTTCTTGTTAGTAGCTGCTAAGAGCTATGCAGAGACAGAGTAGGGTGTGTAAAGACGTACTGATCTCGACGCCGTTACCCTCGTAGATGGCGACGCAGGAGTAGGTCGTCCTGTTCAGAGTAAGATGTTTAGCAAAAAAGCAGTTCAAGAAAAAGTGAGAAGGCAGCTTGAGCATCTCGATGGCAATGCACGGCAGCTCGCCATTGCCAAAATGAAGCTCCAACGAGCTGCAAAAGATGATAATAAGCAATGGAAAGAAGATTCTACATACCAGATCAATGCCAACGGCACTTCGTACTTCTCTTCAGCCATATTTTTTTTTTAGATATATAGATTTAAAATAATTTAATATAGAGGAGGATTGAATATAGGAGAGACGATAAACTTGTCTGCGAAGTGAATGGTTGAAGGAGAAGGAAAAAAAATAGAAAATAGAAAAAGGAAGAGAAAAAAGTGAGAAGGAAGAAGAAGAAGAGGAAAATTTTTGATAGTGGCCTTTAAAGTAAGAAGAGAAAGTTTATCAAATTTTTTTTTTTTCTCCCACCACAAAAAAAAAAAAAAAAAAAAAAAAAAAATTTGAAAAAAAGGGCAATCCCTGGCAAAAGAAAAATTTCCCGTTCAAAAGGCAAAGGGCACGACCTGTTACCGCACTATACCTAATTAGGCATTAAGGCTCTTCAGATCGAAGAGAGTTCCGAGTTCAACGCCACCAGAAGGAAAATTTCATCCTTCACTGTCAGGGAAAAAAAAAAAAAAAAAAAAAAAAACGGAGCTCTGCAAGCTGCTGCAAAGGCTGTAAGGAAACGACAGTAACGAGCGAGCTGCAGAAGCACCTGAGGCCAATGCTGACATGCCGGGTGTTCATCGTGCGTTAGAGAAGCTGCATTGTGATCATAGAGGCTGGAATTCACCATTGTGATGCTGCTTTGAAAAAGCTCGTTCGTAGGTAATAATATTAATATATCAAATTTTTTTTGCCTTCATGGACAAAAGCTTCAAGTGTTGTAGTATAATTACAGTGAGACGAAAAAGGAAAAAAAAAAAAGAAGTCCAAAAACAAGAAGCGAACTAGACTGACTATAATCAAAAAAAAAGGTACCCGAGAGGTCTATCTCATATGCATAATACAGTTTAGAAAAAAAAAAAAATCAAATCCCAACTTTGGTATTAAAAAGGAAGCTACTAGGAAAGAAAACAAGAAAAGAAACCACTACCACCACTTTTTTTTTTACAGCTCAAGCTTCGGCGAGGATCCCTTTATCCTTCCGATGACGGTAGCGGGGGCGTACTTGGGGATGACCGTCGTCGTGAAGCATGGCAAACTCCTCAGTAGCTTCGCGGCCGGCAAAGTTCATGATGGCGTTGGCACCTCCCGGGTGGTCATCGAGGAAGCCCGTCAGGTCCATGACGACGTCCTTGACGACGACCCAGACGTCGTCCTTCTTGTTGTGCTTGGCTACTTCCTCCATGGTGAACTCCTTCTCGGGGATGGTGAAGGCCTTGGGGTCCTTGGAGGCGGCCTTAGCGGGTCCCTCGGCGGTGGTCTTCTGGGCATGCTTGGCGGGGGCTCCAGACGAGGAGGCACCAGCGGAGCCGGACCAGTCGATGGTCAGGCGTCCCGGGTTGCTCGGGTCGATGTGCAGGGAGATCTGGCCGAGACGTTGGGCGGCGGAGCTTCCGCGGAGAGGGAGTTCTTGAGGAGGTTGTTGGAGGCGGACGAGCCAGCAACACGTCCGTAGACTACGCAGCGAGGAGGGAGGAGCCGCCAAGACGGTTGGCGCCGTGGACGCCGCCGGCGACTTCACCGCAGGCGTAGAGACCTTCGAAGGGTTTCTTCTCCGAGTTGAGGACGCGAGCCTTGTCGTCGATCTCGATACCGCCCATGGTAAAGTGGACGACGGGTTCCATCAGTGCGACGTGGAAGGTGTCGCTGATGTCGAAGGGGTGTTGTGAAGTACTTCTTTCCCCAGGGGTCCTTCTTCGTGCCGTCGGCGATGGCGTTGTACTCCTGGAAGGTCTTCTGGAGGTGGGCGTCGCCGCAGCCGATCTCCTTGGCGAGCTCCTTGCCGGTCATCTTCCTCATGAGGCCGCGGCCGGAGTAGTGGCGAGTGTGGAAGTCGAGCACGTTGGAAGCCTTGCTGTTGAGGACGAGGCGGATGGGGAACTTGTTCTTGAACTCTCTCCGGAGACGTAGTCACGGTGACCGAGCTCGTCGCAGAAGCGGTCACCGGTGGCGTTAAGGAGGATACCACCCTCACCGCGGAGGGCCTCGCGGCCAAGAACTTCCACTTGTCGGTGGGGTTCTTGGGGTCGACGAGGCCGGTAGGGTGGACCTGGCCTTGTCCATGTCGATGCCGTTACCTCCGATGGCCATGACCATCTTCTGACCGTCACCGGTGCGTGGTTGCCGTTGGTGCTGGACAGCTTCAGGACGTCGGGCCTGTGCTTCTTCAGGAGCGAGTCCTCCGAGAAGAAATCGGCGGCGTAACCACCGGTAGCCAGGACACGATGCCGTCCATGGTCTGCTTCTCGCCCTCGTGCTCGTACTCGAGGCCCGTGACGAGGTTTCCTTCCTTGTTCAGCTTGACGACCTTGGGCCTTCTTGATGATCTGGACGCGTCCGGCTCGGTCTCGGCGAGCTCCTCGAGCTTCTGCATGAGCGCGTAGGTGATCGCCATACCCGGGAACTTGGCATCGTGGCCACGGTGCGTACGGGGGAAGGATGTCCACTAAACGGTTAATCAATTGTTAGCAAGGGTTCATTATCATAATCCTTGTTGAAATTTTCACGTGATAATTGACCGGGAAAAAAAAAAAAAAAAAAAAACTTACCCGAGACGCGAAACGAGAGTGAATCCAGCTTGAAAGCCTCCTGCAGCCATTCAATAGCAGCTATAACATACTGTCAGTTATACTATCCTTCCCCTTTAAGTTAATATGTAGCCATGGATGTTGGTTACTTACAGGCAGACTGGTGGGTGAGGGACCTTGATCAGGTCGGGCCTGGCCTTGTCGCGTGCCGACTTGAGCGTATCCTCGTAGAAGGCCTTGACGCTATCCTTGATTACCCGCCTCGATCTGGGGTGTTGGTCAGGGCACCGTTGATTCCCGAGGTGGCCTTTGTCGAGTTACCTCCGAAGAAGCCTAGGAACTCGGCATGTCAGCGAAAACGTTGTTGTAATTAAAAAATGAAGTTTTTTTTGGTATGGGGTATTTTAGGCCGAAAACGTGAGGAAAAGCCGAGGCTCGCCAAAACGCAAACAAGCAAGGCACTCAAAACACCGCAAGATGGGCCAGAAAGGACTAGACCGGGGGGCAATTTGTATTAGTTATAATATTATCTCACCTTGCTTGTCGAGAACGGTGACATTTCCACCGGCTTGGTAGACAGTGTGGCGCACTGAGACAGACACTGAAGAAGAGAGCAGTTAGCTTGCTGAGAGACAAATCCGCACGAACCGGAAGAGAGGCGTTTTTACTTACAGCCACCACCGACGACGATTACTTCTCGACATGATGTATGAATGTGAATGAAGTGAAAAGTTACGTTAAAAAAAAAGGGACATAAGAGGGTATGAAGAATACGAGAGTTACGATCGTGATAATGCTTCTAGTTAGAGGTAGGAGGGGAGGTATGAGGATGGTGATGATGAGGAGGATGAAGAATAAAAAAGAAGAGGAGAAAGAAAAGAAGAGGAAGAAGAAGGGAAGAAGGAGAGTTTTTGTACTCCTTTGTGGGGAAGGACGGCGCCTTTTAAAGTTCACCTCTCTGTGCTCGTGAAAGAAAAAAGCAGAAAAAAAAAAAGAAAATAATATTTGGGCAATGATTGTGTGTATGTACTGTCTGTCTGTCTCTTACTATTTTGCCTGTGAGGACCCGCCAGATGCGTCCAGTTCCAGGCCAACCAGCAACGAGGATAAAATAGCAGCAAAAAACACCAAGCAATAATACTACACTATACTACTACACTACACCATAGACAGAGTCAAAAAGACGGATAATCACGATCGTGAGAAAAAAAGAAAAAAAAAAAAGCTTCTAACAATTTTTACAATTATTACTAGCTTCTTCTAAACTGCTATTAATTTCCTTTAACACGACATCAGGCCATTTTTCATACATCACCGGTATACCCAAGAAACCGGCAAGGGACAATATAGGCAATGAACGGTATATTTTCGACTTTAATCCTAATTCAGGAACACGTTGTAGTTTTTTTCTTCTTCCTTTCTTTTTGCGATCGGTCCTTGAGAAGAATAGCCGTTCAAAGGCATGCATGGGGATGTCTCTTAACCGCACAGTTCGGTATTACTCCGGCTGGGGGAGCTCGAAATACAGTGGTCCTTCCCCAAAGGTCATTTTAGGTATAGGAGACCGCAACAGGCCCAACTGTAATCGGCTTCTCCACCAATGGAAACCGGCTCGTTTGCAATGCAGTTTTGGGGCACAACTTTTGGGGAGACACATTTCTAACAAGGGACTCACGGCCCTTTTTCGAAGAATTTATTAACAGGCCGGGATACCCATACAATTACAAGAGACTCCACCTAACTGGGCTGTCTGGTACTACGGAGTTCACATGCAAATTTGCCTCGGTTTATGCCGTATGTAATCGCAAAACTGTGAGATCTC